>UESW01004356.1:155296-232217 GCA_900491605.1 Calamus simplicifolius | reverse complement strand
TTAAGCATAGCTACTGGTGAAAAGGTTTCCTCATAGTCGATCCCTTCTTTCTGAGTAAAACCTTTTGCAACTAGCCTAGCCTTGAAGGTTTCCACCCCGTCTGCTCCTCTCTTCTTCTTATAGATCCACTTGCATCCGATGGGTTTTACTCCCTCGGGTGGTTTTACAAGATCCCAGACATGATTAAAGTGCATAGACTCTATCTCTGATTTTATAGCACTTTGCCAAAGAGTGGCATCTTTATCCTGTAATGCTTCATTGTAGCTACTGGGTTCAGTATCCAGTTCATCAGAGATTCTGTCATATGACTCTCCAAGGAACATATACCGTTTAGGTGTATTTACAACCCTTCCACTATGACGAGGCACAACCTGATTCTATGTGCTTGTAGTAATACGATCTGACTCTGATCCTTGTACTCCATCAACCTGCACTGGTTCTGAAACTGGTGCATTAATGGTATCCTTTTGTATCAGTTCATGGTCAGTTCGTGTTACTATACTTCTCCCACTATGAATAGTTATTGGGAAGTTTGGGAACCTACTTTCTTGTGGTGTTTCTGCTTGTACTATTGGTATTAAAGGAGCCTGTCTAGTTTTATCGCCTCTCAACTCTTCTAGAGCAATTTTACTTCTGGGTTTGTGGTCTATAATATAGTCCTCCTCCAAGAATCGGGCATTGGTGCTAACAATGACCTTCTGATCCTTAGGACAATAAAATAAACCACCTTTTGTTCCTTTAGGATATCCAACAAAGAAGCATACATCTGTCCTTGGTTCCAACTTATCTGGTTTACCTTTTAGTACATGTGCTGGACAACCCCAAACCTGAACATGTCTTAGACTAGGCTTGCACCTAGTCCATAGTTCTGTGGGTGTCTTAGGTATTGACTTAGATGGTACCAAGTTAAGAATATATGCAGCTGTCTCTAATGCATATCCCCAAAACGAAATAGGTAAGTCTGAATAACTCATCATAGATCTAACCATATCCATAAGAGTCCTATTCCTTCTTTCAGCTACACCATTCTGCTGTGGCGTACTAGGTGCAGACAACTGGGATTCAATCCCAGCATCTAATAAGTAATCTGTGAACTCCCCTAAGAGGTACTCGCCACCACGATCGGATCGTAGTGTCTTGATATTTTTACCATGACGGTTCTCCGTTTCTGCTTTAAAAATTTTAAATTTTTCAAAGCATTCAGACTTACGGCGCATCAGATAAATATACCCATATCTTGAGTAATCATCAATAAAAGTGACAAAGTACTCAAAACCACCTCTAGCTTGGATGTTCATTGGGCCACACAAATCAGAGTGAACCAATTCTAATATCTCCTTAGCTCTATTGCCTTTGGCCGAGAATGGCCGCTTGGTCATTTTTCCTTCTAAGCAAGATTCACAGACCGGTAGTGCCTCTACTTCCAATGAACCTAATGGTCCATCTTGAACCAGTCTAGAAATCTGTCTTAGATTTATATGACCTAGGCGCAAGTGCCAAAGATAAGTTTGATTCATTTCAGAAGGATTTTTTCTCTTACATGGTCTATTATTGTTATTCACTTCATTTAGTTGCACAGTAGGAGAAACAGGATTAATAATATAAAGACCATCCACCAATGTACCAGAACAGATAAAATGTTTATTTTTCTTAATAACAACGGAGTCATTAAAATAAACTGAATATCCATCATCAACAACTTAGAAACTGAAATTAAATTCCTTCTAATTGAAGGTACAAAAAACAGTCTTTTAATATTAAAATTCTATTTCTACTAAAAGAAAAGCTAAAATCTCCACTGCAACTACTGACACTCTCGTGCCATCTCCCAGAAATATGTAAATCTTCCCATCACTTAGCTGCGGGTCTGCTGGAACCCCTGCAAAGAATTGCAAACATGATTAGTGGCTCCCGTATCTACACACCAGCCACTGGTAGATAATAGCACTAAACAAGTTTCAACTACAAGTGAATGAGATATACCTCTAGCCTGTTTCCTGGCAAGCCAAACTGGACATTGCTGCTTCCAGTGACCTGGCTGCTTGCAGACGAAGCACTTTCCCTTCTTTTTTATTTCCCCATTGGGCTGTGGGGCCTGATGCTGTTTCTTTTTCTGAACCTTTTTCTTCTTCTTAGCATGAGACTTTGAAGAAGAACCTTTTTCAGTAACCATAGCAACTGCAGGCTTCATAATGAAACTCTCTGCTACCTGAAGTTCTTTAAGTAGCTCTGCCAATGAAAAATTCATTTTGTTCATGGTGTAATTTAGGCAGAACTGCTTAAAAGAATCAGGTAGGGACTGGAGAATGATATCAACTTGGGTTTCCCCATCCATCTCCGCTCCAAGGATCTCCAGTTCATTCAGAAGACTAATCATCTTTAGAACATGATCCCTGACAGGAGTTCCTTCAGCCATATTAGTGTTCATCAGTTCTTTCATCGCAGTCTGCCTAGCTGCACAACTCTGATCCCCAAACATTTCTTTGAGGTTGAACATCATGTCATAGGCAGAGGATAGATTGATGCTGATGTTGCAGAACATTTGACATAGATGCCAATATGTAACACTGCGCCATCTCATCAGCCTTAACCCACTTACGGTAAGCTTGGGACTCCTCATCTGAAGCCCCTTCACTGGGCTCTGCGGGACAGACCTGAGTGAGCACATACTTGTACCCTTCTGCAGTTAACACTATATCCAGGTTTCTTTTCCAATCAATGTAATTAGGACCAGTCAATTTGTTTTCTTTGAGTATAGCAAGTGGATTGAAAGAAGACATTTTAATCCTGAGAATCATTCATACATCAAATAAGATATAATGAGCAATAAACTTTAAATTCAAAATTATAAGTAGGGCCCCTCAACCACTACATAATAAAAGAATTTGCCAGCAACCTAGTACACTTTGAATAGTATGCCTCGATGGGAGGACGTCTACTACTCATCATTTATCTAGGCAGATAAAACCTATTAATTTTACTATCTAGGTAAAAGGTAACATACCAAGTAAAATTAATTAGCTGGCTAACTTTGGTCATATAAATATTTGTAGTGACTCCGATGGGGAGGATACCAATATTTACACCTAAGTGTATACCATCACTCAATGCTAGATCCATTGTCCCATGGTGGATCCCTCAGATGGAGAGGTAATCCAACATTAACAACTACTAGGGATTATTCTTGGTGAGCTGGCAATCAATTTCATCCTATGGGGAGGAAAGCACTAATGCTAACACATGAAATTAACTACCTCACCAATAAACAAGTGATGGGACCATGGGATTTAAATGTGATTAATTCCCTCTCCCACTTAGTTATTTAAATAATATTTTGAGGGTTATAAAACTTGTGTTTGATTATCTCATAAATTCAAAACACAAACAGCAAGTGATTATTCAATTAACCATGTTCTCCTAGTTATAGACATAAGAACAAAAGGATAAACAATCAAGCGAGTATGCAACATAACCAATATAAATAAAATCCCTGTTATTATGGTCAAGATTTTCCACGCAGATGAAGATCCCTGTTGCATCATGATTGCTACTTTGCTTGACAATTTACCGCTTCGCATACGGAGTCTGGGGGCTGGCCCCCATACGGGGTTTGGGGCAGCACCCAAAAAAAAAAAATTCAGCTCCTTCCGATCCCTTCGCGCTTTGGATTTTCCTTTAGAATCGTGATCTACAAGGGATTCTCCTTAGAATCATATCTGCAATGGATTCTTCTTAGAATCCTATCATGCAACAGATTCTCCTTAGAATCCTATCTTCAACCGATTCTCCTTAGAATCATATCCTGCAACGTGCAGCAGGTCTTCTTCCTCCATAGAGTCGCATCAGATTACAAAATCCTATGCCTCCATATAGGAGTTTACATGCTACGTATTTACAATCACAAAGCTCTCAAAAAATCGGAGCATACATGCAATGAAATATTACAATGATCCTACGCCTCCTTAAACCAGAGTTCACAAAACAGATCTAAGCAATATTAAATCAAAACACATACATTCATGTGACTATAATAACAGGATAGAAACCTGCAAAACAACGTTAGCAGCAAGCACGATCCATCCCATGCATGCATATTCCGATTAATGGAGAACATAGCCGCATTATTCATATACAGTATCAGCCGTGGCTCTGATACCATGTTGGAGAGCGCGGAATACCCCCAAGATCACGGCTATAGCGTATATGAGTAATACAAAAATTTTACCATTCTAATATATGAGTATAAGATCATACCTTCAGATTTGAACCTTGGAATACTTTGATTCGATTGCTCGACCTCAACCTTTTAGCCTTCCGCTATATTCCCGAAAATACCTTCCTTCTCTCACAAGATGGTGGGATCTCTCGGCCGACCTAGGGTTTCTTATTTTTTTTTTTCCTCAAAAACGTTAACCCTAGCAACCAACTGAGAGGGTATTTATAGGGCTACAACAGGGACCAATAGGCAAATATAAAAGGACTTCCCACGTAATCAAATCTCCCAATCCTATCCTGGGTTAGGATTCAATTACGTAAATTACAATTCATTCCACTAAAGAATTATAATTGTACTCCTAATCACATTCGAATTTATATTTTCGAGCCTTAATATTAAATACTTATTATCTCCCCACGTTAAGATTACATATATCCACCAATTAAATTTAAATACTGACAATATAATTTAATTGGCTGTTATTATCCTCGAGACATATCCACTTAACTTATTTGATGTATCGGATTCAAAATCCACTTGCAAGATTTGATACAATCAAAACTTATAAGCTTTCTCAAGGGGATATCATCAATCCAAATTAACAGGACGTGGATTCCTTCAACTATTAATATTCACCATATATATAATGTTATTGCCCAACCCACTGAGTTTATTGACTCATATAGAATCTCACTCTATGTGTAATCAAAGCAATAATCACTACATACACGTGTCTAGAAATAGAATTCAGATTAAGAGCATAAGTAATCATAATATTCATGAGTTTTAAATTATTTTATAAAGTCAGTATAAAATAATTAACTCAACTGGGTCCTGTTCAATACACACAAAGTGTACTAGCACAAATAGTTAGAATAAACCATTCCTCGTAGTCAAGACAAACCTACTAAAAATTTGTGCTACAGTTCTACTGATGGTGTGTCCAATTCCATCTAAAACTGTAAACAATAAACTTGTATTCCAAAAGAACCGATGATCTAGTCTTCTGTGTGTAAGCCGTACTCTACACACTTGATCAAATACTCTTTGTAAATACTAAACACATGCACATATATAGTAAATAGCACACATTGCTCAAAATAAATTCTCATTAAAAATGTAAAGACATAACATAAAGCATATCTTTTAGTCTATATCTCTATCAGTATCATCATATGTAAGAAAAGAATTTAACCAGCAATAGAAAGTTAAAAAATCAAAGGATCAAGAACATACGAAGTAACTGAGCCAACGAGATAGATCGAGAAGAATTACACACCCGATTCACAAGTAATCACGACTACACATAAAGCCAGCTACAGAAAATAATATCAAGGGACTCAAGATCATAAAAACTAAAAAGTAATTGCTACAGAAAACGGAGACAAACCTACGAGAAATCCATCAATTAAGTCCTTCAGCTGCGAGAACAAATTCACGCCCATCATGTAAGGCGGAACGGGAATCTTCTTGACACCACGAGACCAAAATCTCAAGACTCAAGTTCATAAGAAGTGACTGCCATTGAAAAGTGGGGAGAAACCTACAAGAAATCCATCAAAACACCCGTTCTCTAATCCTTGGTTTTGCCATGTTCATTTTCCTCGGGTGGCTCTACCTTGCACGACGCGGACGATCGAAGACCCGCCAGCATCCGAGCACTGATCAGCTCCATGGCTGGGCTGAGACCTCTCGGCAGTGTTTGCTGGTTCCTTGGCAGCTTGTTCTCCATGGACCTGGGCAGGAGCTGACGCAGTGGCGGAATCTGCAGCACCAGAATTCTTGGACTTCTTGGGGCTCTCCTGGCTCTCGAAGAGATATCGAGTTCAGCGGGGGCCTCTTCTGGGAGCCGGGTCCTGTTGGCATTTCCGCAGTCTTGCAGACCGGCGTTCCAGATATGAGCTCCGACGTAACACGAGGTGTCTGATCAAAACCCACCATAAAAGATCCGACATCTGGGTACAGGAAGGCTGAACAGCTGTGGCCGTGACGGTTTTCGGGAGGTGGAGGTTCGTAGGAGATACCACGTATCCACCACAGCAGAGTCTCCAGGGACCGCTGAAATTGATCATTGGAAAGGAAGACAAACGAACCGTTAGAAAGAGGGCACAGCTAGGTAGGGGGGGAGAGAGACCCGCTGTCCGCGGGTTAATGCTCTCCGACGACGTTCGTCTGAGCTGTCGGAGGAATTGCCGTCTTCGTTCTCCATATGAGAGCTTGGGCTAAGCCTTCTTCTGCCGGAAATACACGAGGAAGAATCAAGAAGGCCAGAGAGAGACCCAGAACTCCACGGTCTACAAATATACGTGAGGCTCGAGTCCGAATTTTAAATCTAGCTATTCCAGCCATTGGGGTAGTTTATCAAGGAACCGTTTTATTGAAACGGCAAGGAATTCTTTGTTATACCACGAGGGGTTACGACTGTTGCAGGCTGAACTCGGTTAGGCTAAGCAAGATGTCTCGTTTCATGCACGAGGAATACCACATCTCCATGGTTACAGTAACATGGTCTCCATGCATGCTTGAGTAACGAGCTTGGGCGAGGGAAGATAACGGAAATTACATGGTTCATCGGTTCATCAGAATGCATGACGTTATAATCTCATATCATAAAGAAGAATGTTTTTTTTTTCTTTTTTTCATAGTGTTGCCGCCAAGTCACGTTCTTTGAATGTTGGATAACAGGGTGGATCCGGAGGACAGTGAGGACAGTGAGGAAATCTTCTAACACCTCCTCCTCGATGGGATTCCTACAAGAAAGTCTCCGGAGATCGATTGCATTGGTGGGGACCCTTTGACGCTCAAGTGAGCAACTTGGAAAACAGTGATGAACAATTGACTAAAAGACTTTAGCCAGAAAAACTTGGAGTTCAGATATCTTCTCTCGTTATGAGCGAATGTTCTTATACCTGCTCGGGAGTTTTTTTACCCGCCTTTTGGAAGGTTGTTGATTTCGAAACGTTATTGTCTGATAGTGGATAGGCGGCAAGGTTGATAGGGATAGGCCGCAACCACTCCTGAGTTTGTTAGGGATAGCCCTGTCCGTCAGCCTCCTGCCAAGCATGGCACCACATGTGGTAGGTGGGCTGGGTCACGTCAGGCGTGTGTCGTAACTGGCAGTGGCCACGCGCAGTCATAAGTGGTTGGTGGGCCACATGGCGGTTGCAGGTGCCGAGGCCATGGAAGACTCCAACAAGGGAGTTTGAGGCCGAGGGGGACCAGGGAGTCCGAGGCCGACGGGGACTAGGGAGTCCAAAGCTGAGGGGGACCTAGGAGTTCGAGGCCAAGGGGGACCAGGGAGTCCAAGGCTGAGGGGGTTCAGGAAGTTCGAGGTCGAGGGGGACCGAAGAGTCCGAAGCCAAGGGGGACCCTGAAGTTCGAGGCCGAGGAGGACCTGAGAGTAATCCATCGGCTACTTAATTTTTTAGCCTTAATGTAGCTTGATCAGCCACATCAGATGCCCCTTCGCCCCTGTGACGGTATGGGTCTGTTCTTCGCTTGGTGAAAGGGGCATAAAATCACCAGGTGGCTGATCCCGATGCACTCAGTCATGGAGAGGCACATGTCCTCGGGGGTGGAGATTCTTCAATGCTAATAGTATGGGGCATCATAACGCCACCGCTCCTATTAACCCTCACCGTCATATCGGAGGGGATCCTTCTCGAAATGGAGAAGTCCTTTCGAAACCCATGGAAAGGCAACCACCATTATTATTATCATTGTACTGACGTTATTGATGTCCCATCATTGGCGGCAGACCTCGCATTCCGTGCATCGGGTGATTGCCAAGGCATCTTCTCCAATAGTGGGTGTGCATGTGGCCGATCGGACTAGGTGGGATGATTAGAAAAGAGGTATAACAGGGAGGTGCTCCAGACCTGATGCCTCACATTTCCGAAACCTTCTTCTTCCTCCTGAGCCCAAACCTTGCCCGAGTCCTCCTTCCTGGACCTTGCCATTCTCCCTCCTTCGTCTAGGTTAGTCCCTTCAACTTTTCCTTGTTATTCCTTCATGGCCTCCTCACCCTCCTAGTCTTCCTCTGCTCTACCCGAGGATCGCTTTTCATTTTTACGACTATGGGTCTCCCCATCCCCCACGCTCGCATGGTTCCCGTCTCTCTCTCCTTCCTTCGAGGACCTTGTTCCTCTGTCGCAACGGTGGATCGTTAGCCGAGCCTCCGTCAGGGGTTATCTGGTGACTGTCGGTCCTCAACCTAGGGTTAGAGTGGAATCCCTGGAAGGGGCCACCTCCACCATGATTGGCCAAGAGCTGGTGAACCTTAGGGCCTAGTATGTGATTCCGGCTAGTGTCCGGTTGTTTGTTCCTACCTTCGACGATAGGATGACCTCTTCTCGACCTGTGAGAATCGTCCTGTATGAGGTTTTCTTTAAGGCGAGCCTTCGTCTGCCCCTTCATCCCTTCGTCATCAACCTCCTCGATCGATACTCCTTAGTGCCGATGCAATTGGTTCTGAATTCCATTCAGACCATCTCTGGTGCTGTGTCACCTCCAGGGTGTAGAGGCTAGGGTTTTCCTCTTCTATTGCTTCTACACTCTCCATCATCAGTCGGACTGGTAGTTGTTTCAACCCAGGCCCGGCCGATCCCTCGAATTGGGTCTTTCTACGTCTGTCAAAGGGTGGAAGACCCAGTTTTTCTTTGCCGACCTCGAGGGGTGAAGCTGAGTTGGGGGGACCCAGATGAAAGGCCGAACAAAAACCAATCGGTGGTCCCAAGGGACAAGGAGGCGTTTGGACAACTGCTGGCTACAGTGGTCTTTCGCTGCAACCAGCTCCTGTCGGAGGAGAATCTTCGGCTCACAGGCATCCTTCTGAGCGGTGGTGAGCAGCTACAAAGACCTTTCCCTATTCCTTCTCTTTCATCTCTTCTCCTCCTCTTTTTTTTTTTTTAAATTGGCTCTATCTTGTGCAGACATGAGGCCACCGATCGAAATGCTGATGAGGAAGGTCGTGAAGAGACGAAGGACCGCCAGCGAGGTAGGGGGGTCGAAGAAGAAGCCTCGGCCTTAGTCCCCTGCTCCTCCCTCCAACGACCAGCTTGCGGGCAAGGAGGTTGCCTCGCCAGTTTCCCTCCCTATAGCCACGCCGACCGCCCTGTCGACTGCTCCGCCAATAGACCTCATCGTCGACACCCCCTCGGAGAAGCCAAGAGCCACGGTGGTCCACCCAAGCGCGGAGCCAGCCATCTGGGGTGCGGAGCTGGCCCACCCTGCAGCTATGCTAGCTCCGAAAGAGGGTCCACCAGTGAGTGGGGGCCCATTGGTAGCGGTTGAGTTGGCCACCAAGGATGCCTTGACCGGTGAGGGCCGCGGAGGAATGCCACTGGCTACTATGGTGACATCCACGCCCTCAACCCTGGCCAGGTCCACAAGGGGGAAGGACCGAGGCGGTCTTGTCCTGGGTGTCCCTCACGTATCATAGCAGCATGGTGGAGTGGCTGCTAGCTGGGGTATGCCTGCCGGAGCTCCAAGCAGAATTCAACTAGCTGGATGCCTCCACCATCCTCTAGGACACCTTCGTGGCACATTTGTGGGTAAGTACCTTCCTCCCTCTATTAATCAGCATTCATTCATCATTCATTTTCATTTTTTTATGCATTGACGGAGGCTTTCCTTGTGCAGGCAGTGAACTCCCTGTCAGCCCTGAGGGACCGCCTTTCAGAGCGACCGTGCCTGCCAAGAGACCTTAGCCACCCTGGCTCAGGTTGAGAAGGCCGAGGGCGCATTGAAGGCGGCCCGAGGGGAGACCGAGGAGGCCAGGAGGGCGCTGGGGGCAGCCCGAAAAGAAGCTGAAGAGGCCAAAAGGATGCTGGGGGCCTTCCAGGAGGAGGTCAGGCAGTAGGGGGCGTCCAACCTTGGGTGCGCCCGTGCCACTGAGGCAGAGTTGGTGATGACGGAGGCTGAGCTAAGGGCCTTTCGACACTAACTAGATGCGATGCTTCAAGAGGTGAAGGATCTTGAGGGACGATCAAGAACGCTAAGGAGATCACCCGAATGGCCAATGTCGGGCCATCAGTGTCGACGCCAAGGTTGTCAATGCCGCTGCCCAAACGAGCGAAGCCCTTCAGAGAGCATAGGATGCCAAGGAAAGGGCTGCGATGGCAGAGGGGGCAGCAGCAGAGGCCATGGAGTGCTTCCGAGGTTCCACTGCCTTTGCTGAAGAGGTGACGGAGGGTTCTACGGATGCCTATCTCTTCGGCTTCCGAGATGGGAAGGGGAAGGCCGCGAGGGTCTCTGGCATCTTGAGCCTCAATGACCTTGAGCCCAACGTCGGCAAGGAGTCGAAGGAGTTGTCTGGTGGTGGATCCACATCGGTCGATGCCTGAGGGCCTCCTTTCACCCCTTCGTCTCTTCCTTTTTTTTACCTTGGCTATCATTGTATCAAAGTTCGACCTGACTTGGCATTTTGTAGACATTTGCTAAGTAATGAAGATGATGCTTTTCTTGAAAATTTTATGCCTTAATTTTTTTTTCTCGAATACTTAGCTCAAAGTAGTGCATTCTTTCCTTAGTCCGCATTTGTAGGATCCCCGATAGGGATGCTTTGGTCCCGGTGGGGTCATAGCACTCGTCCGTTCACCGTAAGTGAGCTCAAGACTTAGTTGTGGTATCGAAGCAATCCCTGAAGTGAGTGCCAAGGCTGGCTCTAGAACTGGCCTTTCTGGAGACTCAAGGCCGGCCCTGGGGCGTTGGTTTCACAACAGGCCTGTGGCGCCGATTTGCCATCGGGCTTTCATGCCGAACGGGGTTAGTCTTTGGGTGCCAAGCTAGCCTCGGGCTTTAGGTGCCGATCGAGGTCGGGCTTTAGTGCTGAGCTGGCCTCGAGCTTTAGGTGCCAACTGGGGTCAAGCTTTGGTACTGAGCTGGCCTCGGGCTTTAGATGCCGACCGAGGTCGGGCTTTTGGTGCCGACCGGGTTCGAGCTTTGGTACTGAGCTGGCCTCAGGCTTTAGGTGCCGACCAGTGTCGGGCTTTGGCTGAAAATATGAGATGCTTGAACATATCTTTATTAGCCAAGAAGTGGGAGTCACTCAAACTCATGAAAAGATGAGATATTCAAATTCATAATCAAAGATTGGTGTATATTATTGATAGTACCGATGGAGGTTATCAAAACTCTAGGTGCAAAGGTTATTCTCCTTGTCATATGACTCTACCCGAGGACTTGGAATGCCGATCTTTACGGGGATGATAGCCTCGGACCCGAATATGAGGCTAAAGGGGTTTCCCCAGTGGGAGCCCATGGCGTTGTGTGATAGGCCCATGGCACGTTGGGGAGCTTCTCTACCCACCTTCCTTTGAAGTCATCCAGCCGCATTCTAAGCTCTTGAAGGATGGTGCTGTTTGTTACCTCAGCCGCCCCATTTGTTTGTGGATGGCTGACAGAGGTAAACCACTAGCGGATGCCCAACTCGCGGAATCCTCTGAAGGGGGCATTATCGAATTGTCGGCCATTATCGATAATGAGGGTATGGGGCAGCCCGAATCGGCAGATGATAGACTTTTAGAAGAAGGACCTCACCTTGCCCTTGGTGATCTTTGCTAGCGCCTCGGCCTCCACCCACTTGGTGAAATGGTCAATGGCGACAAGTAAAAACCTCTGCGGACCAGAGGTCGGAGGGAATGGTCCTAGAATATCTATCCCCCACTGGGCGAAAGGCCACGGGGCCATCAAGGGGCTTAGCTGAGAGGTCGGTTGTTGCTGGATGTTGACATGTCGCTGATAGCTATCACACCTCTAAACCAGCTCGGCGGCATCTTCCTTCACAGTGAGCCAGTAGTACTCCTAGTGCAGGGCCTTATATGCCAGCGCTATGCTCCTCAGATGGCTCCCACAGATGCCTTCATGGATTTTGCGGACGACATAGTCGGCATCTGCAGGGCCAACACACTTAACGATTGGTACGAGAAGGACCTTCGATACAGCTGTCTGTTTAGTATTAGAAACTTGGGAGCTTGCCATTTAAGTAGCTTGGCCTCCGCAGGGTCCTTGAGAAGAGTGCCGTCGGTGAGGTACCAGACGTAAGCATCCATCCAAATGGGCTCTTGGTTGACTGGCAGGGCTTTCTCAGTGGCCTCAGTGCTCGGGGCCTCCAGGTGCTCCACATACATCCTCCTCAGGGCTCCGTCGATCGAGGTGGCCAAACAAGACAATGCATCAACCCTAACATTTTCACCCATGGGAATGTAGCTGACACTAAAATAAGCAAAACATAAGGTCTGTGATTGGACCTTACTTAGATAGCAGGACATGATGGGATCCCGGGCCTTGTACTCTTCAGCAATTTATTCGGAGATGAGTTGGAAGTCAGTGAAGGCTTTAAGATGCTTTACTCCGAGCTCCTTGGCTAGCTTCATTTCCGCCAGTAAGGCTTCATATTCTGCTTGATTATTGGTGGTGAAAAAGAGGAACCAAAAAGCATACTCCATCGCCTCTCCCTCTGGGCTTGCTAGGATGAGACCGGCTCCACTTTCCTGGAAGTTTGATGCGCCATCCATGTGAAGGATCTAGTCCTCCCTTCCTACCTTGGCCGTCACGTCTGAGAACACCGAGTGGGGTTCTCCTAGTTGTTCCTCGATCCAGGTGCACTCGATCAGAAAGTCCGCTAGGACCTAGGATTTCATGGTCGACTTCGGCCAAAATGACAAGTCAAACTCTTTCAGCTTGATGTCCCACTTCGCTAGTTGGCTAGAGGTATCATGATAAGTTAGGATTGCTCTAAGCGACTGGTCTATGAGCACCATGATCAGGTGAGCTTGGAAGTAAGGCCTGAGACGTTGAGTAGAGATGATCAGTGCAAAAATAATCTTTTCGGTTTTGGAATACTTGGTCTCTACATCATGAAGCACTTTGCTAGTGTAATAAACGAGCCTCTGTGTTCCATCTACATCAACGCAAATGAGTACGAAGCTGACCACCTCGGGGGAAGCCATGAGGTAGAGGAAGAGTTCCTCTCCCTCCCTCGGTTTAGACAGCAACGATGGAGTAGACAGAAACTCTTTCAACTCCTCGAAGGCTTTCTAGCATTCCCCTATCTACTTGAAGCCGTTAACCTTATGCAAAGCCTTGAATAAAGGTAGGCACTTCTCTGCTGACTTGGATAGAAAGTGGCTTAGGGCCGCCACTCTTCCGGTTAGGCACTACACCTCCTTCTTGTTGGCTGAGGGTCTCATGTCAAGGATGGCATGGATTTTATTGGGGTTTGCCTCGATCCCTCACTGGGTCATCAGGAACCCTAGGAACTTACCCACCATGACTCCTAAAGCACACTTGTAGGGGTTCAAACTCATCTGGAATCGATGGAGGTTACCGAAGGTCTCCGCCAGGTCAGCAACATGGTCGTCGGTGCGGGTACTTTTGGTCAGCATGTCATCCACGTATACCTCCATGTTGTGCCCGACTTGGTTCTCAAAGATCTTGTTCATCAACCTTTGGTACGTGGCCCCTGCATTCTTCAGTCTGAAGGGCATTACCTTGTAGCAGTAGATGCCCTTCTCGGTCACAAATGAAGTAGCCTCCTCATCCGTCAGATCCATCCTGATTTGGTTGTACTCCGAGAAGGTATCCATGAAGTTAAGGGTCTCATGGCCGACTATGGAATCCACCAACTGATCAATTCTGGGTAGCAGAAAGCTATCCTTGGGGCATGCCTTATTGAGGTCAATAAAGTCGACGCACATCCTTCAGCTCCTACTATCCTTGCAGACCATCACCACATTGGCCAGTCAGTCCGAATAATGCACCTTTCGAATGTGGCCAGCTACAGTCAGCTTGCGGACCTCCTCGTCAATGGCCTTCTGCCGCTCGGGGATGAAGCTCCTCTTCTTCTATCGGACTGGCCAGCATCCTGGGTTGATGTTGAGCTTGTGAGTGATCACCTCTATTGGTATGCCCAGCATGTCAGATGTCGACCAAGCAAAGACGCTTGAGTTGGCCCATAGAAAGGAGAAAAGTTGATCTCGTGCTCCCTCGAGGAGAAGAGCCCTGACTTGGACCATCCTCGCCGGATCCTTCCCCAACAGAAAGGTCAACAATGCTCGACCGGCTCCCCCCACTTTTTCAAATCTCTGGGGTCAAGTGACTCAGGCAACGGCAGAGAAATTACCCCATGGGGGCTAGAAGCTGTATGATAACAGAGCAGCATGGGGTTTCGCTCTCTGCGCATCTCTTTGACTCCCTTACTAATGGGGAATCTTACGAGTAGCCTTTTGGTGGAGGTTACAGCGTCTGAGAGATTTAGGCTGGGTCTTTCGAGGATGGCGTTGTAGGCCAGAGGGACTCGAACGACCAGGAACTTCATGAGAACTGTGCTCTGGCATGGCGACATCCTGACTGTGATCGAAAGAGTGATCTCTCCCTCCACCCTCACAGAGTCTCCAGTGAAGCCCATTAGGGGCGTGGTCATAGGCCGAAGGGAGCAAGAGGACAAGTTCATCTGAACGAAAGCATCGTAACTGAGAATGTCGACCGAACTTCTACTATCAACCAAAATTCTCTTTACAGAGTATTTTGCGATCGTTATGGACACGACGATACTTTCATCATTATTATTAACTATCCCTCTAGGTCTCCTTTAAAAAAGAAAATTATAGAATCTACCCCCTCATCCTCCCACGACCTCTTGGAGGTATCGTCTGCCCCCTAAGAAATCATGGCCATGGTCTTCTAAGTCGAAGCGTTGTCGATGTCGGTATGGGTAGTTGGGGGCACTGATGGACCTGGTGCAGCTGGGTTCCCCCTTTGGATGAAGGCGTTGATGGCCCAGTGCAGCTGGGTTCCCCCTTTGGATAACTTTCCCAAGTGGCCACACTGGATGAGATCCTCGATTACCTTGTTTAGCTGGTGGTAGTCTTCTGTGTCATGGCCATGGTCCCGATGGAAGTGGCAATAGAGGTTTTTGTTGTGGGATGCTCCTGGCTACAAGGGAGGAGGGTGCTGAAGATACGACTCACCCTCAATTTCCATCAAGATGTGGGATATCAGGGCGAGCAAGGAGGTAAAGGGCTCCTCTTTGGGGGCGAGGGTCCATGGTCGGTTGTCCAGCCGGCGAGGAAGCTCAGGCCTCCTGGGCTGAGCCTCAATGGGCTCAAGACGGACCTGCTTCTTGCTAGGCCCTCCATCAGCCTCCCTTCGGGAAGAATTTGCCTCATTGGCATGGATGTACTTCTACGCATGGCTCAACAACTCAGCATAGGAACCGAGGGGCTTCTTATCGAGCGAGTAGGCAAAGCGGGAAGGGTGGAGTCCTCGCTTAAGGCCAAGGTGGCCATAGAGTCCTTGAGATTGTAAACTTCGAGCGCGACTTCCTTGAAATGAGCCACGAAGTCCCTCAAGGACTTGCCACTCCTTTGCTGGACGGCGAATAGGCTATTGACCACCTGAAAAATCTTTTGGCATGCATCAAAGTGCGCTAGGAAGGCTCTCGCCAGCTACCGGAAGGAGTTGATGCTACGTGGTGGTAGGCGGGAGTACCAGGCGTGCGCAGCCTTTGAAGGATGGAAAAAAGATGATGCAGAGGAGGGAGTCGATCACCATCTGGACTTGCCTGAGGGCCTTGTAGCTCTCCAGATGGTCTAGGGGGTCAGTGATGCTGTCGTAGGGGTCTAGCTGAGAAAGTCGAATTCGATTTGAAATTGGCTCCTTCATGATACGATGAGACAGCTGTTGACCCAATTATTAATTTTGATGATTAATAAAAGATTTGAGTATATTCATTTTATTACTAATAAATTTAACAAGTGTTTTAGGGCTTAAAAATCTTTGATCAATCAAAAGATATAAAGAAACGTGTTTTGAATCCATTGCCAAAAGAAAGTTTCAAAATTCAGAGCCTGGAATCAACACCTAGGAGATCTAGAGCCGACCCCATGGCCAATCAAATGTCTTTCTAATTTTTGGCACGGTCCGGAGCCGACACCCAGAGTTTTGGAGCCGACACCCATAGTTTCAGAGTCGACACTTAAGTGTCTGGAGCCGACTTCGATGCGGGAACAGAACGTATTTTTTGACTACTCTAGAGCCGACACTTACAGTCTTTCGGAGCCGACTCCCGAAAGTGGCAAGTCGACACTCAACTTTTTCAGAGCCGACTCCTCAACGAACTCTTGACTTTCTATTTTTGGATAACCGACTTGGAGCTGACACCTGAAAAGTTGGAGCCGACTCCAACCTGTTAGGAACGGATTTTTAAAATGCCAGATCAGCTCAAATGGTAATATTTTCGTTTCACCTAACTTCTAAAGATATATTTGGTATGGGCAAACTTTCCAGGTACATTCCAATGGCTAGTTTCTCATCAAAAACATGGATTAAGAGAAATCTATAAAAGGGGGAGAACGCTCGTTTGAAAAACGATAGAAAAAATAGAGTGAAAACAAATCAAAAATCCAAGAAGTCTTGAGCTTGAAATCAAAGAGAAAAGAGTCCAAGTTCGAATCCATCTACTCCAAAAGCTCAAAGAGAAATCCAAGGCATTCAAAATAAAAAATCGAAGGATTTCCCAAAAAGAAGAAAAAGAAGCCAAAAGCCCTATTTTGTGATTTTCTAACTTCTCATCTGCAACATTTGCAAAGAATCCGAGCTGAGGCATGATTCAACATCTCCAAAGAGAAGAGGAAAAGAAGAAAAGAAGAAAAGCTCAAATCCAATCTGCTTCAAACAGGCTTTTCTAACCTTGTTAATTTACATTGAATATTTGCTCATTTAAGGAGCTGTTTGTTATTGTAAACACTTTCCTTACTTGTTTTTGCTAATTTAATCAGGGGATTGAATTAGTGGAGGTAGTATACCTCGGGACAAGCTAGATTAGCTTGTATTTGGGTTTTGTGCTGGTGAGCCCAGAAAACCAGCTGGGTTCGTTGTGATCCCAGGGAAAACAACAAGTTCTGAGTTGTGAGCTTATAAAACAACTCAACTGTAATCAAGAGGATTATAGTGTGGACCCAAGTGGATCTTGGGAGTGGACGTAGGTGTTGGATACACCGAACCACTATAAAATCTTTGTGCTTGCCGTGCTTTGATTGTCTCTCTCTCTATCTCTTTGCTTGTGATTAATATTCGCTTTGCACTTAATTTTATTTATCTCAAATCCAATCGTTTTCAAAGGTTAAATTTTTTAAGAACCCAATTCACCCCCCCCTCTTGGGTTGCCATCTGGGCCAACAATTGTATCAGAGCAAGTGCTCATTTGATTTTGGTCTAACAATCAAGAGCTAAAGATCCAAATGGCAGCTCAAGCTAGCTCATCTTATTTATAAGGTCAATCCACTAATCGACCTCCTTTATTTAATGGCACTAATTACAGTTATTGGAAAGCTAGGATGAAGATTTTTATTCAAGCACTTGACTATGACTTATGGGGAATCATAGTTAATGGTCCACACACACCCACAATTAGAGTAGACACATGGTGATTCCTAAACCCGAAATGGAATGGGATGAACATGATAAGAAGTTGGCTCAGCTCAATACTAAAACTATGAATGTTTTGTATTGTTCATTGGATGCTAATGAATTTAATCGAATTTCTACATGTAATTCCGTAAAAGAAATTTGGGATAGATTAGAGGTTACCCATGAGGGTACAAATCAAGTTAAAGAATCAAAAATTAATATTTTGGTGCATAAATATGAACTATTTAGCATGGAACAAACTGAAACAATTATATGCATGTACACAAGATTCACTGATATTGTAAATGGGTTGAAAAGTCTTGGTAAGATTTATACTAATTCTGAACTTGTGCGTAAAATTCTTAGGTCACTTCCAAGATCATGGGAAGTGAAGGTGACTGCAATCCAAGAAGCCAAGGACTTAAATATTTTACCTTTGGAGGAGCTACTTTGATCCTTGATGACTCATGAGCTGACTATGAAGCAACATCAAGAGGAGGAAGTCAAGAAGAAGAAAACCATTGCTCTCAAGGCTACAGAAAGTGAGGAAAGCTGCAGTGATGTGATGATGATGAGGAGACTGCACTCCTTGCTAGAAAATTTAAAAATTTATGCAAAGAAGGAGACCCTTCCACAAGAAAAAGTCTGGAACAAAAATGGAAGGAGAAAAAGAGAAAGAGAAGGACAAAGAAAAAGAAAAAGAGCCCTTGATTGTTATGAGTGTAAGAAACCGGGGCATTTCAGATATGACTGTCCTCAATTGAAAAAAGTCTACAAGAAGAAGAAGAAGGCGTATGTTGCAACCTGGAGTGATAGTGAAGAATCCTCTTCCGAGGAACAAAAGGAAGTTGCCAACATTTGCTTTATGGCAAACGACGACGAGTAAGTACCGAAACCCTATGATGAATTTATATTTGATGAATTATATGAGGCTTTCAATGAATTAGTAATGATTTTAATTCTGAAAAAGAAAAAAAGTTTTTGAAAAATGAACTTAAATCTGTGTAAAGAGAAAAATGATTTAACTTAAAGTTAAGGATTTAAAAGACAATTGCTCATGAAGTAGAAAAATTGAAATCAGAAAATGAAGCTTTGATTGAAGAAAAAGGATCAATTTCCAATGAAAATGATAGATTAAAGAAGGAAGTTGAAATATAAAATATAGTTGATAAATTTACATATAGTTCTGAAAAACTTAATTTATTATTGAGCAATCAAAGAGCTATATTTGATAAGGCTGGATTAGGTTATAGGCCTAACATAAAACAAAAGTATGTCAAAAACTTCTTTAGAAAAGAACAGATAAAAATAAGTTTTATGTCATTATTGCAACAAGAAAGGCCAAATCCTATGAATGTAATACAAGAAAAGTAACAAGAAATTAATTTTAAAGGAAGAAAATATGGGTTCCAAAAGGAACATCTTTTTGCTACTAACCATGAAGGACCCAAGAAGGCTTGGGTACCTAAATATAAGATTGATCATTTTTGCAGGAGTGTCTTGCGGCCAAAAGATCAAAGCGAAAGTGGTATCTCGATAGTGGCTGCTCAAGACACATGACGGGTGACAAGGATCAATTCATCACCCTTGAAAGCAAAAGAGGAGGAGTTGTTACGTTTGGTGACAATGGCAAAGGCCAGATCATGGGGTTTGGTAAAATTCAAATAACTCCCTCCACATTTATTGAAAATGTCCTATATGTTAATGGTTTGAAGCATAATCTAATTAGTATTAGCCAATTTGTGATAAAGGTTTCAAAGTATCATTTGAAGCTTCTATTTGCACTGTTTCTAATCCCATTGATAATAGCATGATATTTACTGGAAATAGAAATGACAATGTATACTTGATTGATTTAGATAATTTGTCTACTGGTAATCATTGCTTAGTTGCTAATAATGCTAATATAAATAAGATTGGATGGCTGTGGCATCGTAGATTAGGTCATGCAAGCACACACCTAATTTCAAAATTAATTAGAATGGATTTAGTAAAAGGTCTTCCACAACTAGATTTTGAAAATAACAAAATTTGTGATGCATGTCAATTTGGAAAGCAAACTAGAAACTCTTTCAAAACTAAAAACATTGTTTCCACTTCTAGGCCACTTGAACTACTTCACATGGATCTCTTCGGACCTACTAGAACCACTAGTCTAGAGGAAAGAAATATGGTCTTGTGATTGTAGATGATTATTCTAGATACTTGGGTATTGTTTTTAGCTCATAAAGATGAGACCTTTCCATTATTTTTGAAATTCTTCAAGAAGGTCACAAATGAGAAAAACAACACCATAGTGTCTCTTAGAAGTGATCATGGCACTGAATTTGAAAATCATTTATTTGAAAACTTTTGCATTGAAAATGGCATCCATTATAATTTTTCAGCACCTAGAACACCACAACAAAATGGAGTTGTAAAAAGAAAAAATAGGACTTTAGAAGACATGGCCCGTACCATGCTATGTGAAAGCAACTTACCAAAGTACTTTTGGGCGGAAGCTATAAACACGGCATGTTACATTCTTAATAGAGCTTTAATTAGGCCAATCCTTAAGAAAACTCCTTATGAACTATGGAACAATAGAAAACCAAACATAAGTTATTTTCATGCATTTGGTTGTAAATGTTTCATTCATAATAATGGTAAAGATAATCTAGAAAATTTGATGCAAAATCAGATGAAGACATATTCTTAGGATATTCAACATCTAGTAAAGCCTATAGAGTGTTTAACAAAAGAAACTTAATTGTAGAAGAATCTATTCATGTAGTTTTTGATGAATCTTTAGCATCGAGTTCTGGAAAGATTGATGATGAAGAAGATACATATTAGAAAGGGACATTGAAAAATTAAATATAGATGTATCTTCAGATCATGAACAAGGAGCTAAAGATAATGATTCTCCTAGTGTTGATGTTGTTGATGCAAATCATAATGATGTAGATCTTCCTAGAGATTGGAGATATGCCTATAGTCATCCAAAAGAATTAATTATAGGTGATCCATCTCAAGGAGTAAGAACTAGATCGTCAATGAGAAACATCAATAATCATCTTGCATTTATCTCAAATTGAACCTAAAACTATTGAAGAGGCTGAAAAAGATAATAATTGGATGTTAGCTATGCAAGAAGAATTAAATCAATTTACTAGGAATAATGTCTGGACCCTTGTAGATAGACCTAAAGATCATTCTGTTATAGGATCAAAATGGGTATTTAGAAATAAATTAGATAAAATGGCATAGTAATTAGAAACAAAGCTAGATTAGTCGCAAAAGGATATAATCAAGAAGAGGAATTGATTTTGATGAAACTTTTGCACCTGTAGCTAGATTAGAAGCAATTAGATTATTACTCGCTTTTGCATGTCATATGCATATCAATTTATTTCAAATGGATGTTAAAAGTATTTTTAAATGGATTTATAAATGAGGAAGTTTTTGTTGAACAACCTCCTGGTTTTGAAGATCATGAATTTTCAAATCATATTTTTAAATTGCACAAAGCACTATATGGTTTAAAACAAGCACCTAGAGCTTGGTATAAAAGATTAAGTAAATTTCTGATTGAAAATGATTTTACAAGAGGAAATGTTGATAAAACACTATTTTTGAAAAGAAAAGACAAGGATTTATTAGTAGTACAAATATACGTTGATGATATTGTATTCGGTGCTACTAACAATCTTTTGTGTCAAGAATTTGCTAAGTTAATGCAGGGTGAGTTCGAAATGAGCATGATGGGAGAACTCAATTTCTTCCTAGGACTTCAAATCAAGCAAAGCAAAGAGGGATTTTCATCAATCAAGCAAAATACACAAAAGAACTTCTCAAGAAGTTTGGAATGGAGTCAATTAAACCCCTTGGAACACCTATGAGTCCATGCAAATTAGACAAAGATGAAGATGGTAAGAAAGTAGATCAAAAATATTATAGAGGTATGATCGGATCTCTTCTTTACCTAACAGCTAGTAGACCAGATATAATGTTTGCTGTTTGTTTATGTGCTAGATTTCAATCTGAACCTAAAGAATCTCATTTAATTGCTGTAAAAAGAATCTTGAGATATCTAAATGGAACTAAAAATGTAGGTTTATGGTATTCTAAAGACTCAACATTGAATTTGATTGCATATTCTGATTCTGACTATGCTGGATAAACTAGATAGAAAAAGTACAAGTGGTGCATGTCAATTCTTAGGAAGTAACTTAATCTCTTGGTTTAGCAAAAAGCAAAATTCGGTTGCATTATCAACTGCTGAGGCAGAATATGTTGCAGCTGGAAGTTGCTGTGCTCAAATCCTTTGGATTAAGCGACAACTCGAAGATTACGGTATACCACTTGATAAAACTCCTATTAGATGTGATAACAAGTGCAATAAATTTAACTAAAAATCCAATTCAACATTCAAGAACAAAACACATTGAAATTAGATATCACTTTATAAGAGAACATGTAGCTAATAATGAAATTTTTGATTATGTTAATACTGAAGATCAATTAGCTGATATACTTACAAAACCCTTAAGTGAAGAGAGATTTTGTTATCTTAGAGGTGAATTAGGGATTTGTGACCCTTTGGAATGATTTTGAAACTTTAAGGAATGACTATCTAGATTTTTTTAATTTCTTGAAATTCCTTCATAATTTTAAGGACAATTTATCTAGTCATTCAGGTAATTTGATTCTTCATATTCCAAAGATTTTTTTAAAATTTATTGACCCTATTTTGACAAGTTTCGGATGTTTGAAACTCATTTATTTTTCTCTGAAACTGTCAGTGGAGTCGACACCTCAGTTTGAGGAGTCGACACCTCTTTTGTGTCGCTCTTGGTCCTTGACCTTGGAGCCGACACCCGTATAAGTGGAGCCGACTCCAGTTCGAGCGCTAACTTGTTAGTGACTTGGAGTCGACACCCGACTTTGCGGGAGTCGACACTGGGTCCCAAGTTGACTTTATTAGGGCAGAGTCGACACCTCCGTCATTTTCATCTTTTCAATCCCTCCAAACTCTCTCCAAAACTCTCAAAACTTCCCCAAGCCAAATTCTCCTCAAATCGAACATTCCCAAGGACTCAATGGCACCAAAGCGGAGAGGATCAGTTCTTGGAGCGCCCGTGACCACCAACGCACGGCGAGGCATCCCGCGAGCCATCTCCGAGCGAAGATTCCTCTACTCCTTCGGATAATCCTGGTCCCTCATCTCCTCAGGTAGACACCTTAGCCGAGAGAGTGATTACAATGGGTAGGAAAGTTGATTTTGAATTTTTTGAGTCCGAGGCTTTTCAATTGGAAATCAAATCAAAGAGCTAGGTTGGGACAAAGTATGTTCATTGGATGTTCCCACCTATCCGCCCTAGTCAAGGAATTTTACTTCAATTTGTCAAGGGGTGACGGTGGGATTGTGAGTTTTGTTAGAGGGAAAAGAGTCCACCTTACTTTTCAAAAGCTAGGAAATCTTTGAGCATTCCTATCACTGGATTAGCAGCTGATATTCATAGTGAGAGGTCTGATGCACTATCAAGGATGTTGGGTAGAGAGGTTTCTAAATTTGAAGAGGTTAGGGCAAATCAATTACCCTTGGAGCTTAGGCTACTTCATAATATCTGCAGTAGAATTTTATTCCCTAAGACTGGCCGATTTGAGTATGTCTCGGAGCGAGACATTGTGGTGATGGACAGTGTTTTGACAGGTCAGCCTATTAACCTTGCTGCAATGATGATTTTCTACATGGCCGAGGCTGGAGGAAAAAGGAGATCTTCACTGCCCTATGGTATGATTCTAACTATGGTCTTCAGGAGCCAAGGAATTATGATTTCTGACAGTGAGCCTTCAAAGAACCTTAGGCATACTGATTATTATAGTTTGGCTACTTTGCACCGGATGGGCTTTGTTAAGATTAATGGACAATGGGAAAGGAAAGGCAGTCTGGATGAGAGAGCCCCTGAGCTTAGATCTTCTGCACCATCTGAGGCTGGTCCTTCTGCGAGGCATCCTTCTCCAGAGCCCAGCAGTCCTGCTCCTGCTCCAGTTCCTGTTCAGCTACTTATGTCTTCTGTCGGATTTTTGATGTTCAGATAGAGCAACTCAAGAGTTTATTGGCTGCTCAAAAGGAAGAAATGAAGACAGAGTTTGATAATCAGTTTATGAACTTGAAAGAGACCCTCTACTCTTTGGATGATCGCATTAGTAAGATTGAATCCACTCTTGGTTCCTCTGCTGAATCCTTAAAGACTGATCTCAAGAACATATTTGAAGAACTTAAGGATATTTGTGGAGACTCAGAAACCTACTCCAAATGCAATGCTGAGCTTCAGGATAAGATTATGACTGCATGTGGATTTGTTGATAGAAGATTAAAAGAATTTGTAGGGACTCAGAGTGATGGGATGGAAAGAATTTTAGAACATTTACAAAGGATTATTAGAACTAATCTGTGATTATCATCTAATGAAGTATAGGTTTTTGATTCAATGAAGTATAGGTTGTTGTTTGATGTTTTATCTTGAAATCTTAATGTAATGATGTATAGTTTGATGTTTGACAAAGTTCAATTTCTTTTTGTAATGCTTGACTCTTATCAGATACTTAATGAATATCTTTTGATCATTGAAAAATTGTTTGATCTATCAATTTTGTCATTTTACTTAACTCTTCTTGATCTTTTTGTTGATTACAAAAAAGGGGGAGAGTTATGTAGTTATGTCGTATATGCATTGAATGTAAAATTCTAATCAAATATGCATTGTAAAACAAAAAGAGAAACATTGGTTTAAATAAGCATAGTTAAAATTGATATATCTACCTTTTTGGTATCAAACACTATATTTTCAGCTAAAAGGAAGCACGATTGTTAAATTGAACTTCATAGGGGGAGCTACCTTATTCAGGGGGAGCTTACATGTGAGGATCACATATTTAAAATTTTGATTTGAGAACTCTATTGTTTACTCATGCATATACTCAATGTTGTTATAATCATCAAAAAGGGGGATTGTTGACCCAATTATTGATTTTGATGATTAATAAAAGATTTGAGTATATTCATTTTATTACTAATAAATTTAACAAGTGTTTCAGGGCTTAAAAATCTTTGATCAATCAAAAGACATAAAGAAACGTGTTTTGAATCCATTGCCAAAAGAAAGTTTCAAAATTCAGAGCTGGAGTCGACACCTAGGAGATCTGGAGCCAACCCCATGGCCAATCAAATGTCTTTCTGATTTTTGGCACGGTCCGGAGCCGACACCCAGAGTTTCGGAGCCGACACCCATAGTTTGGAGTCGACACTTACAGTGTCTGGAGCCGACTCCGATGCGGGAACAGAACGCGTGTTTTTTGACTACTCTGGAGCCGACACTTACAGTCTTTCAGCCGACTCCCGAAAGTGGCGAGTCGACACTCAACTTTTTGGAGCCGACTCCTCAACGAACTCTTGACTTTCTATTTTTGGATAACCGACTTGGAGCCGACACCTGAAAGTTGGAGCCGACTCCAACCTGTCAGGAACGGATTTTTAAAATGCCAGATCAGCTCAAACGGTAATATTTTCATTTCACCTAACTTCTAACGGATATATTTTATGGACAAACTTTCCAGGTACATTCCAATGGCTAGTTTCTCACCAAAAACATGGATTAAGAGAAATCTATAAAAGGGGGAGAACGCTCGTTTGAAAAACGATGGAAAAAATAGAGTGAAAACAAATCAAAAATCCGAGAAGTCTTGAGCTTGAAATCAAAGAGAAAAGAGTCCAAGTTCGAATCCATCTACTCCAGAAAGCTCAAAGAGAAATCCAAGGCATTCAAAATCAAAAATCGGAGGATTTCCCAAAAAGAAGAAAAAGAAGCCAAAAGCCCTGTTCTGTGATTTTCCAACTTCTCATCTGCAACATTTGCAAAGAATCCGAGCTGAGGCCTGATTCAACATCTCCAAAGAGAAGAGGAAAAGAAGAAGAAAAGAAAAGCTCAAATCCAATCTGCTTCAAACAGGCTTTTCTAACCTTGTTAATTTACATTGAATATTTGCTCATTTAAGGAGCTGTTTGTTATTGTAAACACTTTTTACTTGTTTTTGCTAATTCAATCAGGGGGATTGAATTAGTGGAGGTAGTATACCTCGGGGCAAGCTAGATTAGCTTGTGTTTGGGTTTTGTGCTGGTGAGCCCGGAAAACCAGCTGGGTTCGTTGTGATCCGGGGAAAACAATAAGTTCTGAGTTGTGAGCTTGTAAAACAACTCGACTGTAATCAAGAGGATTATAGTGTGGACCCAAGTGGATCTTGGGAGTGGACGTAGGTGTTGGATACACCGAACCACTATAAAATCTTTGTGCTTGCCGTTTGATTGTCTCTCTCTCTATCTCTTTGCTTGTGATTAATATTCGCTTTGCACTTAATTTTATTTATCTCAAAGCCAATCGTTTTCAAAGGTTAAATTTTTTAAGAACCCAATTCACCCCCCCTTTGGGTTGCCATCTGGGCCAACAACAACGAAGGGTGGCTATCATAGTCTACCTCTGGTGGGTTGATGATTTTACGACTGAGCTTCTCCAACCGCTGGTTGTACTCATCCAGCCGCTGCTCGGCATGGCGAGCGATCGGCAATCGAAGGACCCCTCCTATGAAGATCCCGAAGATAGGGAAGGATGGCATCGATGATGATGCCATCGCTCAGTCTCCCTCCCATGCCGCCACTTAGGAAAAGCGCTAGCATGGCAGGAGGGAGACCGAGGCCTCTTGGAGGCCTTTCAGCGTAATTCTGGGCGAGATGCGACGATAGTGGGTCTCCCGCTGAGGGGATCTTCCATGGGTGAATTGTTGACTAGGTTGAACCATCCCCAAACCCGACGAGGGTGGCCTTGGGTGCTGCTGCGCGGCCGCTGGCTGTTGTTGCAGCTCTTGGATTACTGCTATAAGTGATTGGACTTGCATGGTAAGGGCAGCGATTCAATCGTCCTGAGGTGGTGGCAGTGGCTATGTAGGAACATTGGCCTGGGGAGCTGGGAGACCGATCTTTGGCTGCTTAGCTCCCTGGCGATGCCCCCCAGCGTGGCTGGTGAAAATCTTCTGGGCGCACGTTACCACCATCTTCTTGTTTGCTCAGGGGAAGAAAAGTCTATAGCTGGCTGGTTCGAAGCTTTCTACTTCTTTCCCCCTACCTAGCACGCCAATCTGTTGCTGCCATGTCACGTTCCTCGAACGTTGGGTAACGGATGGATCCGAAGGATGGTGAGGATAGTTCAGGAATCTCCTAACACCTCCTCCTCGATGAGATTCCTGCAAGAAAGTCCCGGGGATCGGTTGCACCGGTAGGGACCCTCCAACGCTCAAGTGAGTAACTTGGGAAATAGTGATGAACAATGGACTAAAATATTTTAGCCAGAAAAACTTAGAGTTCAGATTCCTTCTCTCGTTATGAGCAAAGGTCCTTATACCTGCTCGGAAGTCTCCTTTACCCATCTTTTGGAAGGTTGTTGATTACGAGATGCTACTGTCTTGTAGTGGACAAGCGGCAAGGTTGATAGGGATAGGCCGCAACCACTCCTGAGTTTGTTGGGGATAGCCCTGTCCGTCAGCCTCCTGCCAAGCACGGTTCCATAGGTCATAGGTGGGCTAGGTCACGTCAGGCGTGCATCATAACTGGCAGTGGCCACGTGCAGTCGCAGGCGGTTGGTGGGCCACATGGCAGTTGCAGGTGTCGAGGCCACGAAAGACTCCGACCAGGGAGTCCGAGGCTGAGGGGGACCGGAGAGTCCAAAGCCGAGGGGGACCCTGAGTCCGAGGCCGAGGGGACCCTGGAGTCCGAGGCCAAGGGGGTCCAGGGAGTCCGAGGCCGAGGGGGACCGGGGAGTCCAAAGCTGAGGAGGACCCTAGAGTCCGAGGCTAAGGAGGACCTGGGAGTAATCCGTCGGCCACTAAATCCATTAGCCTTAACGTGGTTGATCAACCACATCAAATATATTATAATCTCATAAAAGTCATTCCTCGAGATATGTCTCCATAGTCAAATTGAGTCGAGTTGGATGGTTGGTACTCGAAAGCACCCATTTAATTCCCCTTTGTAAACATGTGGTGACAAGAAACATTGTTAGCATTTGAAAATATATCTCATTTGAAAATGTATTTTCACTTCAGTTCTACTTCTTATTGCTCTACCTTTTTCCATCTGTAATTCATATTCTGATACTATATATTCTCTTACTTATTTACATGGACGATATGATTATTACAAATTAAGAATAATCTTACTTGTATTCAAATTTTTAAGAAATATCTTAGTAAATAATTTGAAATAAAAGATTTTAACTTTTTTAATTATTTTTTTAGACTTTAAGGTATCCATTAATTCTGATAACTTTTATTTATCTCAAGTCAAGTATGCTTCAAATTTACTCTATATTAACAATTAGTTAGCAGCTTAATCTATTTTATTGTTATACGATCGGACATATCTTATGTTGTTCATCTTGTAAGTCAATTCATGACCACCACGATATGTCAAAGGGACATTGTTTCATGGCCTTTACTTATCCCATTCATTTGTAGAACTATGAGCATTCTCTAATGCTGATTAGGCTGATGATTTCACTAACGGAAGATCAATTATGGGATATTAATTTTTACTTGAAGATTCACTCATTTCTTGGCAAAGCAAAGAGCAAATAGTTGTTGCTTGCTCTAGTATGAAGGCATAGTATCATGCTCTAGCTTATACCACTATTGAGCTTTTATGGCTACATTGACTATAAGATCTAAGTGTTTTACAATTCTTAACTATCCCACTATACTGTAATAATCAAAGTGCTATATAAATTGCGCATAATGATATTTTTCATGAGCAAACTAAATATTTTAAGATTAATTGTCATTTTATTAGCCAACATTTTTTTCATGGCAATTCACATTTTGCTTAGTCTCTCCCACAAATCAACTTGGAGATACTTTACTAAGACTCATCCTCCCAAATGTTTTCATAATTCGATTTTCAAACTCGGGATGGATTCTACTTCACCACCTTGACTTTAAGGGGATGCTAAGAATATTCTCACTAGAATATTTGCTAAAATTTTAAGATATTTAATATGATTTGATGAGATTTTAGAATTTAGGATATTTGATATAATTTAATCAGATTCTAAGATTTGGAATATTTAATATGATTTGTTGAAATATTTTTAAAATATTTTGTTTATCTGTATAATTTTTAAGATTTCTAAAATCTTTGTAATTATCAATCCTAGTCCTATATAAAGGGTTGATCTATGCATTATATATATATATATATATATATATATATATATACAATATATTTTCATCTTTATCTTTTCTTTCTTTTTTACTTTTTTAAATAATCAAGGTGTACATTTTGAGTAACCATTCAACCAAGCAATTATGATAATTGAGTTGCCCTCCACAACATATATAACTGAGGCAGGAAAGTTATTTAAACCTTTTTTTTAAACTAATCTGATGTTTTATATTCAAGCATCCTGATAAATGCTTCTGAAAATTGTTGAAAAATATTGCAACTTATCTAAGAGGTTGGGAAGTAAAGTCTTTAAAGGTCGAGAGGACGAGTCAGAAGGCGACCATAACAAATCGGAATGGTACTATCACATGAAATAAACCAAGCCAAAATTGATCTCTAAACCAGGATTTAATTGGGCATTAGAATATCCATTCACTGATCAAGTCAGCACCAACTCACTGTAAAAATACGTTCACTAAACCAGGACTTCAAAGTTGTCATGTCCAGTTAACAGCCTCATTTCACAAGTTAACTGGAAAGATAACGTAACATAAAACAAGAATTTGCAGCTCCATAACATAACGACACCCTTAAAGTCCAAAAGATATGCCGTCACAACCAAGAACATTCTCAGAATGGTTACGACGGACCTGCTTCAATCTGGCCAGAACTTGCCAATGTTGCTCCCTTAGCTCCAACAAGGCAAAGGACCATTATTTTAAGGGGCTGTAGGAGTTAGCTTTCTGTGCTGTTCCAACTCAATCTTGTGCTGCACAATTGTCTTGCAAGTCTGCTGCTATGCTAGAAAAATGTTTTATTGTCGCATGACGAATACTGCACGTTAATCTTCACCACTACTACCTCTCAACCGCACCACCACCGTCACCACCCATCACTACAGCTAAAAATAGAGTAACATAACTATATTTTTCTTAATTTCATTTTTGTTGGAGTTGCCTCCATGATTAGGCTAACAGATTGGACCCTTTTAAATATTTTTCTTTATATTCTGAATTTTAAAAATATTACGATTCATGTCCTGGCAGTTCATTAGGAAATTGGATGATAAAATGGTTTAAGACATGAATTAAATAAAAATAATTTGCCTTGCAAATTTGAATGCATTTTAGGCTTTCAGTTGTCCATGTTGGATAATTTTCCACAAACTAGTGAAAGCCTCTCCAGTTAGGCTTTCACCAATTTAGAGGGATATTTACATAAATCAAGAGGTCTTTTGAAACTCTTCTACCTTCGTATTAGAAAATGATCAAAATATTAGATTTTTTTTTAAAAAAATTGAATGGAGCCAACATCAGCAGCTTATACAAAAAATTGTCAAGCATAATTACTCTGTAGCATTTTGATGGAATTGATAATCCTTTGACTGAAATATTAAACTCTTTGGTCCTCTTTTAAGGAAAGATGCGGATCATCTTGACTCTTTGTTACGGCTTATAGCTCCCTTCAAACCAATCAGAATTGAAGACATGCTGGACTGAAAGCTTACAAGTACTGGTACATTCTCTATCTACTCCTTTTATAAGCACCTAAATTGTGAAGGTGTGATATAGAAATTTTAAAATATTATATGAAAATCTGCTTTGCCTTTGTAAGTCAAAGTATTCCTATAGTTAGCCTTAAGAAACAAATTGCATATTGGGGAGGTTTTCGCAAAGAAAAATTAGTCGGTAATTAGTGGCTTCTCTTTTTATGAAGCTTTAATAGAATTTGTAAGCCGTATCTTTATGAGATACCTATTTGCAAAAAGAGTTTGGCTTTCCAATAAAGATTTATTATCTTCTACAAAATGGCCAACCAAAATCTAAGACTTATAGCAAAATCGAAGAAAAAGATATATCAAAAGTAATTTTAGAAAAGCATAGGATTAATTGTCAATATGATTTGCAGCGAAAATCTAATTGAAGTGCAAAGACTTAAAAAAAAAAAAAATCCTCTAGTAGCTTAATTCTTCAAAAGGCTCTACATCTATTTCTATCCCGATCTCATCTTTGCTCAGGCAATTTCATAGAGTCGTTATCTTTTATTGTAACTTCTTTCCCCCAATCATTTTTTTGATTATAGTCTTCTTGTATTTATTTTCACCTTGCCTCTTTTATATCCTCCCTCTACTATCTCCCTTTCATTATAATCTTTTTTCTTTTATTTTTTGTATGTACCTATAAATATTTAATTTCTTAGTAAACTGATGAAGAAATGCCTAACTTCTCCAATTTTTCACCAAAAAAAGAATGCTAGAATATCTCCACAAGCCGAGAGAGAAGTGATCTATCAACTAATTTTTCCTCATTGGCCTTAGATTATGCAAAAAAGGAATTTTTGATGGCTGATCATCTCTAGTTGGCTTAGTTGGTCATATATTTTTGTTTTTTACATTAATGGAAATAGACTGCGCTAATTACAACTACTTTTACGAACAGTTAATATGGAAGGTTAATATTCCACCCATATTAAAGACTTAATTGCGACACTGTAAATGACTTCAAAAAAAGGATTAGTCATTTTACCCTAACCGTACGTGAGACACAGTCCGAACTTTAAATTAACTTCACTGCTTCTAGGCAATCCGTCATGATTGATTGTTGCCTACAATATGATATATCTCATCAAGTTGAACATTAAATTATGCATACATTTTAAAGAAAACCAAATGTTTGTTCTTAAGGTATATTGGCCAAATTTGATTTAGATTCTAGTATTGGACGGAAGAATTGATTAAATAAAAGTATGATCTGTTGGATTTTTTAATCCAACATTGGGCTTATATGTGAAATAATTATGTGTTGCGGACTGTCAAATAAGGTTAAGCCCAATTAAAAGTGATCAGCTGAGGTTTAGTAATTTGGGCTTTAATATATCTGATTAGGTGTGNCCTTTTATATCCTCCCTCTACTATCTCCCTTTCATTATAATCTTTTTCTTTTATTTTTTGTATGTACCTATAAATATTTAATTTCTTAGTAAACTGATGAAGAAATGCCTAACTTCTCCAATTTTTCACCAAAAAAAGAATGCTAGAATATCTCCACAAGCCGAGAGAGAAGTGATCTATCAACTAATTTTTCCTCATTGGCCTTAGATTATGCAAAAAAGGAATTTTTGATGGCTGATCATCTCTAGTTGGCTTAGTTGGTCATATATTTTTGTTTTTTACATTAATGGAAATAGACTGCGCTAATTACAACTACTTTTACGAACAGTTAATATGGAAGGTTAATATTCCACCCATATTAAAGACTTAATTGCGACACTGTAAATGACTTCAAAAAAAGGATTAGTCATTTTACCCTAACCGTACGTGAGACACAGTCCGAACTTTAAATTAACTTCACTGCTTCTAGGCAATCCGTCATGATTGATTGTTGCCTACAATATGATATATCTCATCAAGTTGAACATTAAATTATGCATACATTTTAAAGAAAACCAAATGTTTGTTCTTAAGGTATATTGGCCAAATTTGATTTAGATTCTAGTATTGGACGGAAGAATTGATTAAATAAAAGTATGATCTGTTGGATTTTTTAATCCAACATTGGGCTTATATGTGAAATAATTATGTGTTGCGGACTGTCAAATAAGTTAAGCCCAATTAAAAGTGATCAGCTGAGGTTTAGTAATTTGGGCTTTAATATATCTGATTAGGTGTGGCCCTTTAATGTGTAGAGACCTAAGGGATTATTTCTATTTTTATGATAGGCTAAAATAGAAATACCAAAAGGATAATGATAAAATTATCTATATATAGTGGTTATGGTCCCTGGATCGCATGTACGACCTTCTTCTCTGAATCTTATCATGAGAAAGAATAGCCTAGAGAAAATTCTAAAGGGCTTTCTAAGAGTATGTGTTGATCTGGAAGGCCAACCGCAGGGCTCTGGAGAGCAATCAAGTAATATGGATTCAGTACGCTTTCGTTTATCGGTTATGGATTTTTGATGATTAAACATGAATGATTCTTGGGCTTCATGGTGATGGTCTTCACCAAAAGGTTCTGATCTTATTTCCAACAATTGGTATCAGAGCCCTATTCATGTTTAATCATTGAAATTTTTTTTTGGTTATATGCATTAATATTCGTATTTATGCATAACTTCTTTGGTTTTATTCAGCAACCGTGAGACAAATACTCATTAGTTTAAAATTTTGTTTTGATGCCAATGATATTTTTTAATATCTGTAGATCTAATTTTTAAATAAAATAAAGGTCATAGTGCATCAAAACTTTATTTTACTTCTGGGTTAATGATCATGAATTTTGATGTTGAGAGCGAAAGATATTTGCTGCATCTTGAAACTAGTCTCATGATCTGGAGATGAAGTTTTTCATTTGATAGGATAAAGCTTAATTATGGATAAAGTTAAATCTATATTTAATTTATTTTAAATAAAAGAATGCATCATGGAAATTATGGGATAAGTATGAAATTTAGAATAAAATTTAAGCGGCGGGCTTCCGCTCGCGTGGAGGAAGATGTCCTCCAACGTGATCATGTGAAGATCTTGGGAAGGAACGGCTGGTAGCCAAGCAAAGAATTTTTTTTTTTAAGTTCAATGGCCTTCCGGTTGTGCGAGCCAGGGGAGCGTGAGCGCTCTGGACTTTCGGCACCAGCGGGATTTGTGGAAATCTGGATTTGGCCGTTTTTTAAGGGAAAAAAAAGGGAAATGACATATTCCGCTTGGTTCCATGAAGATATTGTTTGGGGGTGTTGGGACTCCTTTCCCTCATGTGATCGTGGAAATCTCCAAATCTGATGCAATCTTAGAATTCCGCTGGATTTGGCCCTTTTTTAAATAAAAATAAGGATATACTCCGTTTGGTTCCATGAAGATATTGTTTGGCGTTGGGACTCCTTTCCCTCACGCAATGGAAATCCAAAGGGTTTTCTTTCTGCTGCCAAAAAAAAAAAAACCACATGGAATTCCTTGGGCGTTGGGATATAATGTTTGGATTTCCGCTGCTGAGATAATGCCGCTGGAAATCTTATTTAATGCATGACATTTAATGCATAGAAGGGATCACGTCTATAAAAAAAAAATAATGCATGAATTTTGGACCGATTCATGCCTTTGGCAATATTTTCGGACTTTCATTAAAAATTATTATTTTTAACTCTATGAGCATGAGTAACCTCCTTCCGTATGGTTTAATTGGTTCCATAAAGTAAAGCTTTATATACGATTGAGTTGGAACAACAAAAGAACATATCGTTATTTTTAAAGAGGTTCAATCAAATTCAAATTAATGGTATTTTTATGCCTAATAAATTTATCTTAAACTAATTGAAACAAGATATCACCAAAGTGACCTCTCTTGTGTACATGGTTCATGAAGGATGTTAGATGTTGTGTATGTGTATGTTTCATGCGGGTATTAATCGGTCCAAAGGAAGGTTAATGCCTGGCCGAACTACACATATGTGTGATGGTAAACATAACGATTATAAGGATTTACATATGAGTAATAAGTCGATCCAAAGATAGATTTATTATTTGACATGCATTATTGTTAGTGTTTGATCATTACAACAAGAGTACCACTAGCAGTTAATATTACTGTCCAAAGACTTGATATTAATGTTGCACTGGGTATCTTGAGATGAGATTTACCATTAATTTAAATTTATTGATATTTGGGGTTAATTATTTATATGAGCATGTTATTTATGTATTACTTTTATTTTACAGCTAATGTTGCTACTATTTCTGCTAACCTCAATTCAGTGTCGGTCCTTTGTGATAATAACTTCAAGGGCAGGGATAAAGACAAGAAAATAAGGAATAAGGCTGCTAAGGGTCCAGCAAAAAGAAACAAAATCAGGATAAAGACAGTTGTTTCTTCGATAATAAGTCTGGACATATTAAGAAGGAATGTTCCAAAATTTCATGCATGGGATGAAAAGAAAGGTATATTTCTTAATATGGTCTGTTCTGAAGTAAATATAGCTTTAGTACCTAGAAACACTTGGTGGTTAGATTTTGGTGCTACTACAAACATCAGTGTTTCAATGGAGGGTTGCCTAAGCTACCGAAGGCCAACTGATGCTGAAAGACGCATTTATACGGGAGATGGCAAGTCGGTAGATGTGGAGGCAATTGGGCATTTTAGATTATTATTAAGTTCTGGTTATTATTTGGATTTGAAAGAAACTTTTGTAGTACCGTCCTTTAGACGGAATTTGGTTTCTATTTTAGCTTTGGACAAATTAGGATATTGTTGTTCATTTGAAATAGTCAGTTTAGTCTTTCGTTAAATTCAATTATTATTGGAACTGGTTCTCTTATGGTGTATGACAATCTATATTTGCTTGATACTGTTGCTTTTATAATGAAACCCTGAATATGGAATCAAGAGGTACTAAGCATAAAATTTGCAATGAAAATTCAAGGACATTATGGCATAAGCAATTAGGTCACATCTCTAGAAATAGAGTTGAACGACTTGTGTCAGATGGAATTTTGGATTCTCTCGATTTTACAGACTTTAATGTCTGTGTTGATTGCATTAAGGGCAAATAGACCAAAACAAAGAAATTGGGTGCATATAGAACTATGGAAGTCTTAGAGTTGATACATACGAACATTTGTGAACCATTTCCTACACCTTCTTGGAATGGTCAATAGTATTTTGTATCATTCATAGATGATTATTTAAGATATGCATACTTATTTCTTATTCATGAAAAGTCCCAAGTCTTGGACGTGTTCAAATCATTTAAAGCTGAAGTTGAGCTTCAGCTCAACAAAAGGATTAAAGGAATCAGATCTGACCGTGGTGGTGAATATTATGGTAGATATGACGGATCAGATGAACAACGTTCAGGACCATTTGCCAGATACCTAGAGGAGTGTGGAATTATCCCACAATACACCATGCCAGGGTCACCTAGCATGAATGGTGTATCTGAAAGACGAAACAGGACTCTTAAGGATATGGTAAGGAGTATGATTTATCATTCTACCTTACCAGAGTCACTCTGGGGAGAGGCACTAAAGACAACAACCTACATTTTGAACAGAGTACCAACTAAAGCAGCTATCAAAACACCTTATGAGCTTTGGATAGGATGGAAGCCTAGTCTAAAGCATTTTCATGTTTGGGGATGTCCAGCTGAGGCAAGGCCTTATAGGCCATATGAAAACAAATTAGACTCCAGGACAGTGAGCAGCTATTTTATTGGGTATTCTGAGCGATCCAGGGGTTTCAAGTTTTATGATCCCAAATCAAGGATAATTTTTGAGATGGGAACTGCAACGTTCTTTGAGGATATTGAGTTTGGGGGGAGAAATAAAGTTAGAGACTTTGTCTTTGAGGAGGAATTGGAACCTACTACTCTTGTTGAAGAGCAGCTAGTTCCTATTCCTATAATTGCTTTTGATAACGATCAAGTTGCAATTCCAGAACAACAAGAAATTATTGTTCAACCCTCAGAGGTACAAACTCAACAACCTCAAGAACAAGTGCATCAAGAAAAAGTGCCTTTGCGGCGATCCACTAGAGAAAGGAGGAATGCTATTCCAGATGATTATATAGCGTTTCTTCAGGAACATGAGAAAAATAATGGCGTGATGGAAGATGATCCTCTCAACTTTCTTCAAGCCATACAAGGTTCCAATTTAGCAAAGTGGATTGAAGCAATGAAAGAAGAGTATAAGTCTATGCAAGACAATAAAGTTTGGGAACTTATCCCATTACCAGAAGGTGTGAAACCCATTGGTTGCAAATGGATTTTTAAGACCAAACGAGATTCAAAGGGTAATGTGAAAAGGTTTAAAGCTCGTCTTGTGGCTAAAGGCTATACTCAAAAGGAATGGATTGACTTTAAAGAGACCTTCTCTCCAGTTTCATCGAAGAACTCTTTTAGGACAATCATGGCTTTTGTTGCACATTATGATATGGAACTCCATCAAATGGATGTCAAGACGACGTTTCTCAATGGAGACATTGATGAGACAATTTATATGGCACAACCAGAAAACTTTGTGTCAGGAGACTAAAAAAATGGTTTGCAAATTGACAAAATCCGTTTATGGGTTAAAGTAAGCTTCTCATTAATGGTACCATAAATTTTATCAAGTAATTCTCTCATTTAATTTTGAAGTGAATGCAGTTGATGATTGTGTGTATCATAAGTTCAGTGGGAGTAAATATATTTTTCTAGTTTTGTATATGGATGACATTTTGCTTGCCACAAATGATATAGGCATGTTGCACGAAACCAAGAGATTTCTATCAAGCAATTTTTAAATGAAAGATCTTGGTAATGCCTCCTTTGTATTGGGAATCTAGATACATCGAGATCGTTCTCAGGGTATCCTTGGATTATCACAAAGGAGCTATATCGATAAAGTACTTAAGAGATTTGACATGGAAAATTGCAAACCAGGTGATACCCCTATCGCTAAAGGAGATAAATTTAGTATTAATCAGTGCCCAAAAGGAAACCTTGAAGTTGAAGAGATCAGAAGATTCCTTATGCTTCGGTTGTAGGGAGCTAATGTATGCTCAAGTTTGTACACGTCCGGATATTGCGTACATTGTTGGAGTGTTAGGTAGATATTTAAGCAACCCAGGTATGGATCATTGGAAAGCAGCCAAAAGGGTTATGAGATATCTAAAAAGAACAAAAGATTACATGCTCACATATAGGAGATCAGATCATTTTGAGATCATTGGGTATTCTGACTCCGACTTTGTGGGATGCCAAGATAGTAAAAGATCCACTTCGGACTATGTATATCTGTTAGGTGGTGGGGCTATTTCTTGGAGAAGTGCAAAATAGACACTTATAGCTTCTTCTACCATGGCAGCAAAATTTATAGAATGTTATGAGGCATCCAATCATGGGATATGGCTAAAAAATTTTGTCACTGGGCTGCGCATATTGGAAGGAATTGAAAGACCGCTAAAGTTATTTTGTGATAATAAGTCAGCCATATTGTATTCCAACAACAATAGGAGCTCAACCAAGTCAAAGCATATTGACATCAAGTTCCTGGTTGTGAACGAAAGAGTACAGAATGGTCAGATTTTATAGAGCATATAGGAACAAACTCCATGGTTGCATATCCCCTTACAAAGGGTGTGCTGCCCAAGGTCTTTCATGAGCATACTTCTCACATGGGCGTTATAGAGCATGACGATGCTTAGATTCAGTGGGAGTTTGTATTGCTTCTATTTTATGCTTTATGTTTGGTTTGTACACACTTATGTGTTTGGATATTTTCTGATTAGAAATAAAGTATTGCATTCAGTTTAGTACACTCTATACAATTATGTTAAAGTTTTGATCTCACTCAAGTTTAAGAAGGACCAGTTGGAAATAGGCATGTTAAGATCACATTACATGTAATTTTCATGCTACATATCCACATCATGATCCATGTCATTCAGTTGTGTCAACATACGTGACCATTGATGGGTCGATTTATGATAGATATAACAAAGGCCACTTTGATCCTATGTTGGTATGGTTGATGGACCATATTGATTATAGATACATTTCAGTAATGACAGTAAAATTGAGCTCATTTGGTTATTTTTGCAACATAATTATAAGGTTACACATATAGCCCAGTGGGAGATTGTTGGATTTTTTAATCCAACATTGGGCTTATATGTGAAATAATTATGTGTTACGGACTGTCAAATAAGGTTAAGCCCAATTAAAAGTGATCAGCTGAGGTTTAGTGATTTGGGCTTTAATGTATCTAATTAGGTGTGGCCCTTTAATGTATAGAGACCTAAGGGGTTATTTCTATTTTTATGATGGGCTAAAATAGAAATACCAAAAGGATAATGATGAAATTATCTATATATAGCGGTTATGGTCCCTGGATCGCATGTATGACCTTCTTCTCTGAATCCCATCATCAGAAAGAATAGCCTTGAGAAAATTCTAAAGGGCTCTCTGGGAGTACGTGTTGATCTGGAAGGCCAACCGCAGGGCTCTGGAGAGCAATCAAGTAATATGGATTCAGGTACGCTTCCGTTTATCGATTATGGATTCTTGATGATTAAACATGAATGATTCTTGGGCTTCATGGTGATGGTCTTCACCAAAAGGTTCAGATCTTATTTCCAACATGATCGACTTATATATATATATATATATAGGATTAATCATCAGATCGTTGATATGTAGTAGAAGGTTTTACAAGATGGAATCATCGTGTCTACTGGCTTTGAACACCAAGTAATTCCTTCTTCCATGGCCTCACCAGCAATTAGAATATGGCCAGTTACAACAAAGAAATCAAAATCATGGGAAGCAGCTAGCCAGAGTGTAACCCCCGGGACTCAACGTGGGAACCTTGGATCGAGTGATGCCTGGGACTCCCACGGTTACGCGTGGCGGTGGGTTTCCAATTCCTGTGTAACGAATGGGTTTCCTGAGTCCCTAGATCGAGGCATCACGTGGGGTTTATATTGGGATGGAGGGTGACTCCCTCCTTCAACCCGACGCTCAACTCCTTCAGGTAATCTTCTGTCCATGTTATCATTGCTGTTGGGAAGAAGAAATTGAGTGAGAGAGAGAGAGATTGTGATGGAATTGCCCGCGACTGTGCTGCAACCATGGCAGCCGGTCTTGATTTTGGTTCAGGCTCGACAGTGTGCCCGTTGCTCGCCGGGCCTGAGCCTCGGTCAGCAGCCCCACTGGCACCAAGGGAGGCGTCTGGTGGGGTACTGGAGGTGTGAGAGAAGGAGGAGGGGGCTGGAGGCCCTCCTCCTGGGCTGGAGCTGAACCGGCTCCCGCTGTCGGTTCAGGGCCGGTGGCGTGCTCGCCACCTCGCCGGGCCTGAGCTTCGATCGGCGACCTCCATCGGTGCCAGGCATGCATTCGGTGGAGGTTCGGCCGGCCATGGTGGCTAGCCGTGCCGCCGGCATGATTCCTAGCTGTGGTGGATCGTGAGAGAGAGATAGAGAGAAATTGGAGAGAGAGAAAGAGAAGGGGGCCATGGCCGGCTCTGGTCCGGTCATCGGCGACTGGGCCGCTCCGAATTTGGCTGACGACGGCCTGGCCGCTGGCACGAATTCCCCTTGTTTCGGTTGAAACAGGGGAGCGGGGGGGAGAAAGGAGCTTGGGCCGGCTGGGCTGTCCAAGATTTGGGCCCTGTTGGGCCGGTTCAAGAGCCCTTTTTGAGTAGTGTTTTAAGCCCTGTATCGGGTTGAGAATGGCAAAATAAAATTATAACCGATTCTGTGTTAAATCTAGTTTCTTGGGTCTTTTTAGTTTCCCATTTGGGCGTATATAATGGGATTTATTCAAGCCCAAAGTTGGGCCCGTGGATTAGTCTGGGTAGAGTTTTAAGAGTCACTTTATTATTCAGATTTTAGAGATTTAATTGTGAAAAATGATTCTGTAGGTGCCCAGATGTCTAAATAGCTGGTTTACCATTTGGAATTGCGTACTAAGATAAGTAATCCAATTATCATGAATTTTATAATATTTAATATGTAATATTTGGAATTATAGTCACTACAATAAATATTCAATGTAGCAACGGTATTTTTCAGATGCTAGGATGAAGCGTCGGGGAGTCCCAAATCGTTCCAAATCCTCCCGACGCTTGTTTAAAGCGTCTGAACAACATCACTAAAAATATTTCTCCCGGTCCAAGCGTTCCTCCCAGATCTAATGCCCTAGCTCTTCTCTCAAGCATTTGCCTGAGCTTTCGTCCCAGAGCGAGCTCTCCCTGCTCTCTCTTCCTTCAAACCGAGCTTTTGTCCCTTGCAAAGCCCTAGCTCTCCTGCTCCCTCTTCCTTCGAACGCCGCTGCCCTCGACACCGATTGCCTCTTCCTTCAAACCGAGCAGCTCTTCCAGCCCAAGCTTCTTCCCTGTAGTAAACTCCGCCTTCTTCGTGCAGCGCCAGTTTTCTCGCCGTCAATCCAACGATATCCGGCCCGAGCTTCCTCCCTGCGGTAAACTCTGCCTTCTCCGTGCGGCTCCGGTTTTCTCACCATCAATCCAACGATATCGAGGCGACTCTACGGTTAGGGTTCGAACATTTCCTTACTCTCTCTCTCTCTCTCTCTATTTTCCTTTGATTCGGCTCTGGGTTTTGGTGGAGAGAGACATAGAGAGCACATGAAACATGGGGCTTGGCAGGAGGGCAAGGGAGAGGCTTGAATGGGAACTATAATCGGGAGTTGGAGGAAAGCTCACTCTCTCTCTCTCTCTCTCTCTCTCTCTCTCTCTCTCTCACTTTAGTAACGTTCCCTTGGATGCAGCTCTTGTCGCTCTCATTCAGTTCCTATCCAAATAGGTTCCCTCCTCCTTGGGCTATCTGAGCTCTTTTTTTGTGATCTTGCTTGGATTTGTGCTGTCGCGTAGTGGCAGAAGCTTTGCATGGAATAATTTCTTCTTTGTTTTCCCTTTATTATTTCCTCTCATGATTAATTTAAAATAAACCCAAAACTTCCTGTGTTGTCCTAAAGTAGCCATAGCGCTGATTGCTCTTCTTGTTTTATTGTATGAACGAATTATGAAAGCTGAGTGTCATAGGACCCATTTAGCTGCCTAATTTTGCCAATGTACAGCAGGCCGAAGGGAAGAACCTATATATTTTTCTTGAATGACACTAAACGAAGAGGAAAAAAAAAAATTTTTGGAAGGAATAGATGCATGTCTCTCTTGCATATATAAGTAAAACCATTTATTTGTATTGTTTCCCTTTCATGATTTCAATATTCTCAGAAGTTTTTCACTGCATCATCACTTTATTTTTCAGATCGATCCTTGGCTGTTTGAAGTTCAAATTGAACAAATAAACCTGTGTTTAAACCATTTGCTCGGGTCCAAAAGTCGAATTGATTTTGCAACTGAGTTCTAGCCCTGAAGCAAGTTGGAGTATCAAATGAATATTTTGTATTAGAATATCATAATAGTATGGTACTGCATAACATTTAAGACAAAGAAGCTCTTCTTACCCAATATTTATCTTAGTTTTTCTCTAAAACAGGGGACCTCAAAACTGTGCAGTCTTGCGAGGCTCATTTAAGGTAGAGCAGATCTTCTTATCCAATATTTATCTCAAATTTTCTTAAGAAAGAGAAGCTGATAACCGTACAGCACTACCAAACTTTTTAAAACAGAGAAGCTCTTCTTGCATAGCATGTAACTTAATTTTTCATTTTTGTCCATTGTCTTTCGACCGAAAGTTGTGGCCTGATTTTGTTGACCATTTTATCTCATTTTCTGCAATAAATTGTTATCCACTTGCATGCCATTTACACAAGGCATTGGAATCTATTAAAAGCATTATTATATCTGCTTTAGAATAGAAAAGTATTCCTGTTGTCTCTTGGTGGTCTCATCTTCATTCTTTAATTTCGGAATCGCATCTTGCAAATGAGATGGAGAAAATTCTTTCGCTATGGCCTGATAATTGGTCCATCGGGATCTAGTCATTCTTATCCATTAGAAGATGATGATGACCTCTTTGAAAAGTTTGATTCTTGTATATCAAAGTCTCCTGATGATTGTACACACAGTGGGGCAATGCAGAAGTCTCCTAAGTTGGGGAATTCATCAGGGTTTCAAACTTTGATTGCTCAAACTCCCATATCAGGCCAACAACATCTAGCTAGCTGCCTTCTTCATGTATTTATGGGTCATATTAGTATTCACAAGGTTAATTTGGCTACTATTTCTCAAGAAGGACATGGAGATATAATTCTTGGCTTGACGCAAATTCTAAGTATGTTTTTTAATTAGTTTAGTAGCTTTCTCGACCATTATGTTTATAGTAAACTTGATTATTGTGCTATCTAACAATGGCTCTTCACATTGTCATGCTTAGATATCTATCTTTACACTAAAATGTAATGCATGTTCTTTCTTCAACTGATTGTAACCTTGATTAAACATGTGTTGGCTTGTTAGCTGTAGTTTCTAGTATCAATAATTGTCATTCAAAATGTTCAACTACTTTACATTAAAATGGAATATTAGATTGGTTGTCTATTTCTACAGAGTTTTGAATTTTCCCATTCTTTTCTTGCCCATTTACCAAGGGAATCTGGCTTCTCATTTATTTGCCAAGTTTTTGTTGGTTGCAGCCATGTTTGAAGTTTTTGAAATTTATGTCTAATGTTTGCAGGCTACTTGTGAAATGCAACATCATGATCTTCCTCTTGCAATAAGGCATTTCTTTTCCAGTGATGCCTTGAATCATGCTGATTCTGGTCCTTCAGAACACATAGCTCCACGGTTTTTAATTTGTGTTGATCGAAATTTTAATCCTGATCTGGTGATTGATTCATGTGCAGCAAAACTACCAGAGGATCTAGTTCAACATTATGTTCAGCTTGTGCATGAAAGAACTCATATAAACAATTCTCATCATAAAAGTGGAGACTTCCATGCAGTGAAAGCTAATGCAGAATTGCCAATGCTAAACGTGGAGATTGGACAAACACTGCTATAACAGATGCACTTTCAGAGCGTATTGCTTCTAATTCTGGAGCTTCTTGCAAGGATGACAAAATTCAGCAAGGTACAAATGGTGATCAAAGATGGTCACCATCATCTAAGATGAGAGGTCATGGTGAGGTTGATCTTCAGCTCCATATATTTTTTTCTTTGGTTTTTTTGGACTGTTTTTATACCAAAATTATATGACGATCCATCTGTATCAAAAGAAAAAAAAAAAATTAAGCAACAAAAATTCTGATGATGCTGCAGTGTAAGATCAGTGTAGCTCATCAGCAGGATAGATGATGGGGATATTGGTCAGATTATTGGTGAGCTTAACAGCAAGATCCTAGATGCCTGATAGGGTAACTTATGTATGGCAAAGGTAGATAGATGATAAGGGCGATCAAGACAGGCTTTATGGCTTTTAGGTTTGAAGAAAACATAGGATGTAATTGAAAAAGAAAGAAATTTAGTGAATCATTGATAATGTTCGGCCAAAGTGAGGGTTCCTTGCTTAAGTTAGAAAAGCTTTTCATAGATTTATTGGCCACAGTTTTTAGAAATACACTTCTACTTGAAGTCTTCTTTCAATCTTGGGCCCTGAAACCGTTCTCACTATGCTTTTTCCTCTACCAAATGATATGTCGACTTAGCTGATTTTTAAGAAACTCAACCCTCGAAGGCATTATCGTATGTTAAACTAGTCTAAGCGGTGTTCAATAGTTTGAGAGCCAATACAAGAAGACATTATGGGGTGCAATTTAGCATGGAAGCTGGTCACTTTGAGGCTAACTCTCTTGTCGAGGTTTTCATCACAATCTTGAGCAAGGCAAGCCTGATTGGGCCACCAGGGCTCGGAGGTGTTCATCCCTTAATTAGGTTGCATCATCATACAGGGACTTGTTGCCAATGTTCCTAGAGGTGCTGATCTCCAAGAGCTCCTGAATGAGTCAATTTAGGAAGCTGGTCACTGTTTATTGTTTCTTAACTCACTCCTTGCTGTTTATTAGAGAGCATCAATCTCTTAAGATGAGTGTCGCTTAGGTGGCTTCTCATGGTTTGATGTAGCATGCAACGTGCTACTTAGGTGGATGCAAATTAAGAGAGGATCTAGACTTGTTACAAACAAGGTGCTCTGCTTGTTACAAAAAGATGGAGTCTAGACTCTTGATTACATACTCTAGTCCTTATCACCTGTTCTTTGAGTAACTCATTGTTTCGGTTCCCTTTTTTAAATTTTTTTGTTGCTTCTCTTTCAACAAGAAAAGAAATTGACTTTTAGATGTTTCTGACGAGGAAACATTAGAATAAGACTGAAATTTGTGTTGCAATCGAGGTTCTAACTACCGGTACTAAATTCCATATCATTTTTTTCTATCAGAATGGTACGATATTGGTGCAGCATCGGCATCAATGGTTTATCCCCAAACTGACAGTTTTCAGAAAATTAAAAACCTTGGAACAGAACCAACCTCCACGGTTAGTACGGTATTGCTGGTACCCAGTGGCAACAACGATGTTGCTGATATGGACTGGCATGGCTGCTCGGTGTCCTAGCACCTGTACCGATGCCAATTTCATATCAAAATGGTACGGTACCATTTGTACTGTTTCGGTTGTTTCTGAAATCTTGGTTGCAATTTTTCTCAAATAACAGAGTGGGTATTGTTGCGGCCGAATCAAAATGTATGTACTGATATAGTTCGATTAAAGAAGAAACACAAAATGTATAGGGACGAATCCATCCTTCTCTTCTTTGATGCATCACACTAGCTCAATCCTAAGATTTACTTTTATCTGCAATCTCAAACAAAGGGTATCTTATCGACATGACCCAATGAAACTTATTTCTGCCCCTACTAACCAGGTTCCCAAGAGTGTCAGGTAAATGGTGCGGTTATATTTTCTGAATATGACATCAGGAAAGGATACATTAAGATCTGCATCTATTGAACAATACTTGATCAATTGTTAGCTAGAGAAATGTACTTGTCTTGCATTTAATGTTTATTGATCTTCTTCTTTTCTTCTTTGTCTTTTGAAATAGCGATTACCTTAATATGTTTATATTCTTGGGTTAAAAAACTCGAGCTTATTTGCACTGTTGATTGCTCTTGTTTTCTCATTGCAGATACATGGATTTGTCAGACGAGATTGCGAGTGTCTTGATTCCCCCGCTACAGGTAAGCGCTTCCCTTTTTAAAAGCTATGTGCTTGTACTTGAAGTGCCAAAATATGATCTTGGGATGGATGGCTTGTGAGAACTAATGGTGCATTCCTGAGTAGTTTTGAAGCTGATGCTTTGCCAAGTTTGTTAATTTGTTCGAAAAGTACAGGCATTTCATGGTTGATCATTAGTTGGATTGTTTTTCTTGACTGCTTTCGTGAATAGAAACTTCATTTGTCTGAGTTTTTGGAAGCTGTTTGATGATTGCCAAAGGCTTTCTTCTTTTGGAAATAGGAAGTGGAAATGGCACCCTGATGGGAATTTTGCATAGGAGTGCCGGGCAAGGATTTTGTTTGAATAACTTGGTGAAGGATTTGTTAACAGAAAAAAAAAACATTTTTTGATAATTATTTGATTCATATGTTTTGTATTCTTACAAGGATGTGAGCTTCGTTGTTATGAGAGATTATCTTATTAATCATTATGCAATTGGTTTGACACAGTATAGTTTGCATTTTGCAATAATCACTACTACTACTACTTCTTCTTCTTCTTTTTATGTGGAATGTAGCAAGTTAAAAGATCTCTTTCCAACAAGTCCTTAAGAAGAATGTGTAATTTCTATGTGGTTGTTCTTGCTTTCTCCACTCTTTCCTCGCTTTCCTTTCTCAGTGGAATTTTTGGACAAATAAAGCCATTGGTTAAACGTTGACATGGTTCATCCTTTTCATTTCCCCTGCAATGCGTATTGTTTGAAGTTGACACTTTTTTTATGGTTCTTGATATATGCAGAGGGTCCAGTCATCCAGAATTTTAAGGTTTACTCAGGGATTTTTCTGGCATTTACTCCATCTGATAGTCAGCGTCATGCATCTTGGCTCTTATCTGATTAAAGTACTAAAGTACTATATGATTTCAAGTGGGCTACTACGGAAGTATCAAAATCTTGAATTAAACAAACTCCAATACCTGGCAATTGTGGTAGATAGTGAAGAAGCTAAAAACATTACAAAGATCAAGCAGCTTTTAAGCTGGTTGTCAGCTATTGGCATGAAGTATTAATCCTTTATGACAAGGAAGGTAAGCATGTGAAGTCATACCTTTTCAACAAAAGGTCATCAACTCTTCAAGGCTTAATGAATGTTTTTAGATTGCACAATATTCACTACTATTTTTGGTTACAGTGTTCTATGAATTCTGCAAAATATAGATAGAAAAATGCAGATTGGCTCACAATAAAGCAGCAGATTATGCCATATGATGGATCACTGCTGCCTATGATGTGACTTATAAGTGTATATTCTTTATTATAATAGCATCCAACGTTTTTGTTTTCTTATTGGGCAGGGGACATTTCAGCTAAGTTTGTCTTGAAACAGCTGTGCTACTTCTATTTGCTCCATTTTCTTTTCATAACCTAATAATTGCATTGCCTTGTATTTGTGCATTGTTCTTTGGTTGCATTCATGTTTTGTCATTTCTTAACTTGGATACTGGTGATGATTACATTTTTGGCAGGCTTGAGGTTTCTTGGAGCTATTGTCAACCTGATTTATTTCCTCTTGCTCACCTAGTTGGAAGTTTGGGACTCACATCTTTAACCTTGATGTACTCTTATGACCATTGCAGAGACTGCTGGGCTGAAAGAACTGATCATTTTCACAGTGGCAAATTTATGTACTTGATACATCTGTTGTTTGACAGTTACAATTTTTCTGTGGTTATGGACCTTTTCTCATGCAGAGGGGTTTTCTGCAACCGTTGCACTAAGATGCTAGTCTTCTCCCTGTTTGCTTTCGTCTGGAACTTCTATAGGGGCTGTTTGCTGGTTATTTCATGTGTTTCTTATTTGAGACCTGTTATATGACTTTTGTTCCATGGCTGATTATCTAGTTCTCTAACTTCTTAATGTTTTATTATTGTCAATGTTGCTATCATCTTGATCTGTTGCTCTATACATTTTTTAATGCATGGCTGCTGGCTGATGTTTCTGGCTGTCACTCTTCAGGGAAACCCTTGTGGTTACACTGTTGTCAGAGTGGGTAAACATTCAATTTACTCAGCAACTCATATATTTGATGCTTCTTTTTTTCTTTATTAACATAGACTGCCTAGAGTTGTTTCCCAGTTTATAGGTTAGAGCTGAGAGCCATGCTGCAAAAATTGATAATTACTAGTTCATCAGGTACTGCCTGGAATACAGATGGAAACTCGGGCATGGTTGCAAAATTTTCATTTAAAATTGGCTTAATTATGCTATTAATGCATCTTAAAATTTTTGACAGAAGGTAATATTTCTAAGGTTTGAGCAACCGACAAGATGACAACATTTTAACCCTTGAATTGATTTACCACTGGGAATGGCTTTGGAGTCATTACATCCAAGAACAAACAAATCCTTTAACACTAGCATTTAAACTCTTAAATTTTGAGTCCGTTTACTAGGCAGCATGCATGAAGGGTTGAAATCCAGATTTCCTTGCAACTTTGTTATGAATCAATAAAATTCGTCTCAGTAATGCATTTGATCTTGATTCACCAAATCTCGAGCTTAGATTCCACTGAAATTATATGCATCTATAAGCCAATAATGCCAAACTTTGCTAGTAGTTAATTATCTTGGAAATATTAAAGCCTTCTCAGCCTAGCTAGCTACAACCAAATGAAGCCTTAATCTTCTTTAAGATATCCAAGGAAATGCTGTCTGTTGGTAGGTACCAATTTCTCAAGCAAATATGTCACACATCAAATAGGAACACTTCTTTCCAGAGATAGACAGGCATTCAGTACGTATCATGCAAGAAATTTCTTATTAAAAAAGTACTAATTAATTCCATAAGGAATTCAGCGATATTATTTAATTTATTATCCATGCTTTGGAGCTTGGAAGGACCACGGACTCCAAGAAATGGAGCATTTAGGAGAGACGTTATGGCTGTTTGGTGAATGTTTGTCTTTCCCTGAGAAAGTGTCGGATTCTTTAAACTCAGCACACGAGTTGTCTATTTGAATTGTTCTCTAGCTTTATGGGATTCTATGTTAGGGTTTATACCTTGATGAATAGCAATGGGATCCCTGTTGAACAAGAACTAGAACTAAGGATTCCTAATCCTGTTAGGTTTAGACCTTGATGAATAGCAATGGGATTCCCCGTTCAACAAGAACTAGAACTAAGGATTCCCAATCATGTTAGGTTTAGACCTTGATGAATAGCAATGGGATTCCCCGTTCAACAAGAACTAGAACTAAGGATTCCTAATCCTGTTAGGTTTACTTCTTGATAAAAGGAGGAAGATGGGGAGGAGAAAGAAAGGGCTGCCGCCCTATGATGAGAGAAGGGAATTTTTGGGAGAAAGAATCTGTTCACTATTCCATCCAAACCCTAGAGACTAGAGTTTAAATACATCACGAAGTGGGCCAGGCCCAGACTCAACAAAAAACTCCCATGGACTAATTCAATGAGATTAAACTAATCCCCAAGCCCGTGTACACCCATGACTTGATTTAATCTCAACCCTTGGACTCAAACCCAGCCCAATACAAGTTAGCCCACCTGGGCCTTGATAGCACCACACCAGGCCCAACAATCTCCACCTTGGTGCTTTCAAGGCCTCAGCACGTCCACTGTGTCCATCAGCTTTAACAACGAAATACACTTTTGAAAACTGTCCCGTGGAAGAACCTTAGTCAGTGCATCTGCTGGATTTTCTTTGGTGTATACCTTCACCAGCTCCACCTCACCATCTTCCACCAGCTCTCTGATCCTGTGGTATCTGAGGTCAATGTGCTTCGTCCTGGCATGATAGACTGCATTCTGCGCAAGCATCAGAGCACTCTGGCTGTCACTATGCACCTGGACAACCTTCTGATCAAGTCCCATCTCCAGCATCAAGCCCTTCAGCCAAAGAGCTTCCTTTGCTGCCTCTGTGATACCTATGTATTCTGCCTCCGTGGTAGATAAGGCTGTGATGGGCTGCAGACATGATCTCCACGATACTGGACCACCAAACAGGCTGAACACAAAGCCGTTGTGGATCTCCTAGTGTCCACATCTCCACCAAAGTCTGCATCCACATACCCATATAACTGCCCACGAGCCTCCTTGGATAAGTTGGATCTCTCAGTATCTTCTTGCTGTCCATAGCAAATACCAACCCCAACTGTACCTACCAAGTACCTGAAGATTCCCTTCAGTGCTCGCCAGTGCTCCCTACCAGGCTGCGCCATGAACCTGCTCACCTGGCTCACTGCATGGGCTATGTCTGGCCTACAACATACCATGGCATACATAAGGCTCCCAACATCAGAAGCATATGGTACCTTCTCCATCTCCTGAGCCTCCACCTCAGTCTGTGGTGACATGGTCTTCGATAAAGAAAAATGTGCTGCCAAAGGTAGTGCTGTCGGTTTGGCATCCTTCATCCCATATCGCTCCAGAATCTTTTTAATGTAGCCACCCTGACTCAGATGCAGCACACCTTTGGATCTATCTCTGATGATTTCCATCCCTAGGATCTTCCTGGCTGACCCCAGATCCTTCATCTCAAACTCCCAAGACAAAGCTATCTTCAGTTCCTGTACAACCTTCTCACTCTTGCATGCTATCAGCATGTCATCTACATACAAGAGTAAGTACATCCTAGACCCATCATCCAGAGATTTAACATACACACAAGAATCATACTCACACCTGGAAAGTCCAATGCTCCTAACATAAGTGTCAAATCTCTTGTACCACTGCCTCGGCGACTGCTTCAGCCCATATAGAGATTTCTTCAGCAAACAGACTTTCCCATCTGATCTTGGTTCTCTAAACCCTGGTGGCTGCTCCATGTAGATGCTCTCCTCCAAATGACCATGGAGGAATGCTGTCTTCACATCCATCTGCTCCAGCTCCAAGTCCTGAGCTGCTACAATACTCAATAATAGTCTGATGGAAGTGTGCCTGACAACTGGAGAAAATATCTCACCATAATCGATGCCTTCTTTCTGAGAGTATCCTTTGGCCACTAGTCTTGCCTTATACCTGATACCCTCTTGTTCTGAAGCTCCTTCCTTGCGCTGATAAACCCATTTACAACCAATGGGTTTCTTTCCTTGTGGCAGCTGGACCACCTGCCACGTATTATTTCTGTGAAGAGACTGCATTTCCTCTGCCATAGCATGGATCCACCTATCTCTATCCTGACTTTCCATAGCCTCTTCATAGGTGAAAGGGTCTCCATTCGCTGTCACCAGGGCATATGACAACGAATCCTCAAAGCCGTATCGAACTGGTGGTCGCACGTTCCTCCTGGGCCTTTGCTGTGCGATCCCAGTATCAGTCCCCTGTCCAGCTGCATCCTGCTGAACTCCCTGGCTTCTACCCCCTCTGTCAGTCCTCTCCACCTGAATCTCAAATCCTCCTGGTCCACTAGCAAATGGCACAACTGTATAGGAGGTTGTCTGACTAGTGTTACCGTGTTCTACCTCCTGTAGTCCCTGCTGTGCATCCATGCCACTTCTGTTCTGGAGGATTGAGCTCTCATCAAAGGTTACATCTCTGCTGATGATAACCTTCTTCTCCAAGGGGTCCCATAGCCGATACCCCTTGACTCCTCGCGGGTAGCCAAGGAACACCATCTTCTTAGACCTGGCATCCAACTTACTCCGCTCCCCAGCTCCAACATGCACATATGCTGTGCATCCAAACACCCTTAGATGGTTTAGGCTTGTCTTCCTTCCAGACCATATCTCCTCTGGAATGTCTCCATCTAACCTGGTGTGCGGTGACCGATTGACCAAGTAGCTAGCTGCATCTACTGCGTCAACCCAGAACATCTTTGGAAGCCCTGCCTGCAGCCTTAAGCATCTTGCCTTTTCCAATAGTGTTCTATTCATCCTCTCAGCCACCCCATTCTATTGAGGAGTTCCCATCACCGAGAAGTGCCTTCTGATGCCCCACTCCTCACAAAAAATCTGGAACTCCCTGCTGGTGTATTCCCTGCCATTATCAGACCTCAGACACTTCACACTTTTACCCTGCTCCTTCTCCACCTCAGCCTTCCAGATTTTGAACTTGGTGAAGACCTCTGATTTCTCCTTCATAAAGTAGATCCACAGCTTCCTTGAGAAATCATCTATCAGGGTCAAAGTATCTGGCCCCATTCCTTGCAGAAACTGGGGTTGGTCCCCAGACATCTGTGTGTACTAACTCCAGGGGTTCAGCACTCCTAGCTGTGCTGACTGAGAACTGTACTCTCCTCTGCTTTCCCATCTGACAAGGCTCACAGATCTCCATATCTCCGCTACTCAAGTCTGGAAGCAGACCTCTCTTGCTCAGTTCTTTCATCCCCTTGTCTCCCATGTGGCCCAGGCGGTAATGCCACATCCTGTACACATCCCGGGGATCTTGCTCCACAGCTGCCACCTCAGATTTCACAGTCATCACAGAGCCCTCCATCTTGTATAGATTATTTTCCAGCCTCCTCCCTCTCATCACCACCATGGCTCCATTGGAGATGTTCAGAACTCCACTCCTGGCACGACTGCTGAAGCTGTATCCAGTCCGCTCCAAGTACCCCAGTGATACCAGATTCTTCTTGAGTTCTGGAACATGCTTCACACTGGTAAGAGTGCGCACCATACCATCAAACATCCTCACCCTCACTGTGCCAATACCTGCCACCTTGCAAGGGTGATTATCTCCAAGAGTCACATTTCCCTCCTCAACCTCTGTGTAAGTACTGAACCACGACCGGTTGGGAGTGTAATGATGAGAACAGGCTGAATCCAAGGTCCACATCTCTGTGCTGTGCCTGTGATCATCTGATACAACCAAGAGATCATCCTCCACCTCCTGATCTGCAACTGTACTCACAGACTCAGATCCTCCTTTTTCTCCCTTCTGATTTTTCCACTTAGGACAATTCTTCTTAAAATGTCCTACCTCTCCACACTTATAGCACTTCAGCTCTCTCTTGCCTTTCCTGGACTTTGATCGTCCTCCAGACTTACTTCTGTCCCTGCCCCTACCTCTGCCTGTCCTTTCCCCAACTGATAGACCCTCTGGGGAACAGCTTCCTTGGTCATCTTCTCCCTCTGCTCATTCGTCGAAGCACCGAGACAATATCTTCATAAATTAATGTCTCCTTCCCATAGAGCAGTGTTGTGACCAATGAGTCATAAGACGTGGGCATTGAACATAAAGTAGAAGTGCTTTATCTTCTTCCTCCATCTTGACCCCAACATTCAGAAGTTCATTGCTCATCTGGTCGAATATCTGGATGTGACCCAGCACATCTCCACCTTCTGACATCCGAAGGCTGTAGAGGCGCTTCTTCAACATCAACTTGTTACACATATTCTTTCCCATATAGAGGGTGTGCAACTTCGTCCAGAGTCCCTTCGGGGTCTTCTCCTCCAGCACTGAATAGAGGACTGAATCCGCCAGACAGCCCCTGATCATTGAACATGTCTTCTTCTCCAATGAAATCCACTGCTTGTCTGTCATCCCATCTGGCCTTTCCTCCAAGCCAGATCTAAACCCTGCTGCACAAGGAGGTCCTCTACCCGGACTTTCACATGGAGAAACTTCCCTTCCCATCAAACTTCTCAACCTCTATTTTTATGCTACTCCCCATGGCTAATTTCAAAAATAGCACAAAAATAAATTTTATAAAATAGAGAAGTACCTTGACGAGATTTTGTTGAAATTATTTCAACTCCTTAAAGGCCTCCAGATTACTCCTTGAACCAGGCTCTGATACCACTTGTTAGGGTTTATACCTTGATGAATAGCAATGGGATTCCCTGTGAACAAGAACTAGAACTAAGGATTCCTAATCCTGTTAGGTTTAGACCTTGATGAATAGCAATGGGATTCCCCGTTCAACAAGAACTAGAACTAAGGATTCCCAATCCTGTTAGGTTTAGACCTTGATGAATAGCAATGGGATTCCCCGTTCAACAAGAACTAGAACTAAGGATTCCTAATCCTGTTACGTTTACTTCTTGATAAAAGGAGGAAGATGGGGAGGAGAAAGAAAGGGCTGCCGCCCTATGATGAGAGAAGGAAATTTTTGGGAGAAAAGAATCTGTTCACTATTCCATCCAAACCCTAGAGACTAGAGTTTAAATACATTCACGAAGTGGGCCAGGCCCAGACTCAACAAAAAACTCCCATGGACTAATTCAATGAGATTAAACTAATCCCCAAGCCCGTGTACACCCGTGACTTGATTTAATCTCAACCCTTGGACTCAAACCCAGCCCAATACAAGTTAGCCCACCTGGGCCTTGATAGCACCACACCAGGCCCAACATTCTAAGCATTCTTTAAACTCAGCACACAAGGTAATTTATTTTACTTTTCAATAAATTAGCATTTGAAGTTTGAATTAAATGAAAATGATCTTTCACTTATTGTCTTAATGCCTTTAAATTCCATTTTTGAAGAGGGCGGAGGGGGGGGGGGTGTGGGCTGGGCGGGTGGGTTGGGTTTTGGGGCGAGGGGTGGGGGGCGTGGGGGGTGCGTTGGGTGGGGGGGCGGGCGTTGGCTTGGGCACGTGGGTTGGGTTTTGGTGGGGCACGGCGGGGTGCGTGGGGGGGGGGGGGGGTGGGTTTTGGTGGGGTGGGGTGGCGTGGGGGGGGGGGGGGGGGGGGGGGGCCGGGGTGTGGGCTGAGCCGGCGCCTGGGTTGGGTTTTGGTGGGGGGGGGGGTTTGGTGGGGCACGGCGGCGTGGGTGGGTGCGTGGGGGGGGGGGGGGGGTGGGTTTTGGTGGGGCAGTGGGGCGGGGTTTTGGTGGGGCAGGGGAGGGAGGCGGGGTGGTGGGATGTGGGCTGAGCGGAGGGGGTGAGGTGGGGTGGGGTGTGAGTGGGGAGGAAAAACATTGCCGACGCTTTTTAAAGCGTCGGCAGTTTTACCGACACTTTGAAAAGCGTCGGCAAACTTCTTCTCCACCCCTTCCCTAACGACGCTTTTAAAAGCGTCAAAAGGCTATATCCCGACGCTAAAAAAGCGTCGGGAAATAACTTTAAAAGCGTCGTTAGCCTTTGCATTTACTGTAGTGAGTTATATTACACTATGTAGAGATTTAAGAATAACAACGCTAAAAAGTAATTTACCGATGCTTTCTTAGCATCGGAAAGCCACATTTTGAGGCGTCGTGAAGCGTCAAAATAGCATTGGCATAGCGGGTGTGGAAAAAAATTTTACTGACGCTTTATAAAGTCGGGAAGATTTCTGCCGACGCTTTTAAAAGCGTAGGCAATGTTCCCGACGCTTTATAAAGCGTCGGCAATGTAGCGGCTAAATTTTTTTTCCAGACGCTTTATAAAGCATCGGCATCGGAAATATACTCATTTTCGGTTGTAATCGGCTTGGCTAATTTTTTTTCCCGACGCTTTATAGTGCATCGGCAACGGAACTTATTTTTCTCCTCCCATATTTTAAAGCCCAGAACAAGTTGCTGAATGAATCAAATTTAAAAATCCGAGGAACTATGGCTTGACTCTTCCAAGATCTATAAAAATTAAGCACAAGACTCCGTGTTTCTCATCAAAATTGATTAGGTGACATTGACAAATGAAAGAACAACACTGGTAAAAAAAATAAATGAACAAATAAAGCTAACAGTTTGTAGTAATATTTGACCAAATAAATATTATCACATATACTCACGGTGAAAGAAATTAGTCAATCATTTTTCCACCACTTTGTTCATGAATATATCAAGATTAGTACAGAAAAGAACTAAATTATCTGCACCCCAAGAGAATTTAATATTTAGACCATTACCTGGATAAAGCCAAATGGTATGCAGAGGATCTTCACCCCTACATGTAAGTCAAACACCAATTATCTCTGACACATATTCTTCCCCTACTTTCCATTACAAGGCCTTTCATTTATTTGAGGTTGCCAAAACTGACCCCCTTAACCACATGTTACCATTAGAAGAAGCCAAAGGAAGATGCAGGTAATTAATTTAATATTAGAATAAGCCCTGCTTAGCTCCATTCAATCTTGCTCCTCAACACTAATTTCTTTAAATTTCAATTCAAGACTCTTTATTAATTTCTTTAAATTAACGGTTATTTAAATTCCAATTGTCAGTATGCATATGAGGGTATTCTTGTCATTAATCTAGCTAAACAGCTTATGACCCAACAAAAAAAACCAACATAATCTGTTCCTCTTTCTTTTTCGTTGTCCCTATTAACCTGTCCCTCTTAACCTCTCGTGCTAGAGTTCTCAAAGCAACTAACAGTCGCAAATATCATTCATCACTGTTTGTTCCTCAACATGGCAACAATAGTATACCCACACCCATTTTAAAGGGCTAAACTGTTCACCTACTTAGACCGCGTGACATCATTTTAGATAAACAATAAAAAAAAAGCTGATAATGAAATACATGGCATGGAAATAAAACTAAAGAGTTACCCAACTTAGACATAAATTTCAATTCAAATCTGAATAACTCCAACAAATATACAATAAGGGATGTAATTACTTCATTTTACAACCAAAAGTATCTAACCTGAAAAGATAAAATCACATTGCATTCTTCACATCCAAATTACAATTTCAAATATAAATTTCACTGCAATCAACTAAGAGATAGTTTGATACAATATAAAATTTAACAAAATTTAAAAATAGATGAAATGAAAGATATAAAATAAAAAAAGCCGAAGTCAATGATCTTACTGAAAAAAAATCAAATTAAAATCGTTGCATGAAATAAGTTGTAATAAATATTTACATAAAAGTCCCTCGACTCATCTCTGACAAAAGTGCCATCATCATGAATATGAGTCATCTGGTAAAACTCCACCTTACGGGGTTCTCGCCCATGCTCATCCATCTACAAGAAAAATTATAGATATCGCAATATGCTTTCATATACCTTTGGGGCTGATGCAATTCAAATTAATTTCAGGTCATAATAAAGCTTAAAATCAAACACATAGGAGGTGCACTTTTGAAGAAGAAAAAGAGTAAGCTCTAGAATTCGCCTTGTATGCTTAGCATTGAGTCAGTTTGTTTAGCTTGCAGATTGGAGGCTTCGGAATGTTCTGACAATAATCTTTGATGATTAGGTGTTGTTTATAGTGTGTATGATGAGGTTCCAGCATGGCCAGGGCGTGAAAGGGATTGTGCTGAAGAGAGATGCTATTTTGGCCTGAGAATAGCTCAAGGACTAATTGAGTTTGAATGTGAGAACTGGACTAGTAAACAGATGTGGGTGGGTGCAGTACAAAACCTGCTTCGACAAGTAACTGCTAGTTCAGAGCAAGTAGAGCCCTCCCTAGAAGTACTAAAACTCAATCAGGAGAGAGTTGTGGAAAACATTCAGTTCTAGTCCTTTAGATGGAATACTCAATCTATATCATCGTTTGCTGTTTCTACCCTCACTCATAGTGTTATGGAAACTATGATAGGATAAGAATTCATCTGAATGATTTATATTATGCAAAATGTGGACTTCTTTTTCCATATATCTTGAAGATGTCCTATAAAAAGATGCAGTATGGACATAGGGACTAGTGAATGATAATCAATTTTTTTTTGTTGTAAAAGATAACTATTTATTGGATGTCTTATCCTGAAAAAAAGCATGTCAGAGAAATACTTCTGTGAAATATTGTTGTCTCTCAGTTATAAAGAAAACCAGATTAGTGAGGTTTTCTGATTCCTAAAAGGTGGAAATGTAGTAGTGCAGTTATGTATTTTAATCTCCTATGTTTGGCATGGTACGAGAAATATGGAATTTTGAAGCATTCTTTCTCTAATTGAAGGAAATGAAGATGGTCAAACATGATGCAAAAAGACCACAATGATGACAATATAAACCAAACAGGTAGGATGGATATCAAATGGAAGAATTCTAATACAACTGAATTAATGGATCCTTCATTTTTATCTACAAGAAAAAGATCTCAGCTTGTTCTCTTATCATCATCAGTAGCCCACTAGAATCCTAGATCAAGTCAGTTATGTTTTCTTTCTAAAGAGATACCAGAAAAAGGCTATAGATATAGCTATCTAATTTTGTCCCCATCTGATTCATAGCTGAGATTGTTACATTGCCAGTGCAGTGTCCTATCTCTTTTTACCAAATGCAAACATCAGCATTTGGGAAGGTTTCAGCATAGTACAACATCTGTAAGAATGGGAAGGGACTGTGCGACTGGATGATATTTTGTGCAAGTTGTGATCATGCTTCGGTTGAATATGTTTATCTAAATGGAAACAAGTTCACTGGAACATTGCCGAGCAATCCATCAGCTTATCAATGGTTAGTTGTATTGGATGTCCACAACAACCAATTACCAGAGAGTATAGGACTTGCTACCGCTCTGGAGTACCTTAATCTTGGAGGAAATTATTTCCATGGCAACATACCACATGATTTATGTAATCTAACATATCTTCTACTGTTAGACTTATTTTCAGGAAAGAAACTCAGCTTTGGTTTAGGTTTCTATAAGGTCCAATTAATTTATACAATTAATTTATTCCACATGTATCACGATAGACATGTATCACAATATATCATTATAATAAGTAAATGCTTTGATATAAAAAATATAAATTTATACAATTAAGGAACATACGAACTCTTGTCTGACTTGTGCATAACTCTTGGATCCCGATGTATGAGGAGCAGACAGGGCTGCTCGTGCAGCTTTACCAATATTAGAATATGTCTGCAAAATTAAGTAAATATACTTGTTATATTCTGAAAGTAAAGCATATATGTATATATAATGTACAATAAAAATCAAATATTTTAATAGTATCTTAAAAGATTAAATTATAAGATACCTTTCCCCTCTCCGAGAACCAGTAATGAACCAACTCCATCCATTGATGAGGGGGTACATCAGAGGACAAGTAAAAACTACCTGCTCCTCAGTCATATCCGGCAACTTGTGCTTCATTTTCAACTGTGCCTTATATTCTTTCCATTTTCGGTTGAGAGACTTCATTACAAAATCATGAGAGGATGGCGGTAGTAGAAACTTGGCCTACAAAAGAAATATCATAGAACCATAGCTGCATGCATCAAGGCTATTGGCAACCCTGCTTCTAGATTCATAGAAATCAATACATATCATTTGACAAATAACATGTTTACATGACAATTGTGTTAGAAGAAATCCAACTAAATTTGATAAAAAGAATAGGAAAAAATGGTTTAAAATTTGTAATTACAAAATATAAATAGAATACAACAATGTTTGAGTCTTGACATGACCGGATAGGCTTCTTAGATTGCAGTGGTCCATATTATTGTAGTTGGTAAGCGGAATTCAGTTTTAGGACTATTGATATAAATAGCATTATAATAAAGAGCATTATAAGATGATGATTCAAAAGAAATTCCCATATATGTTAATCACAACTTGTCATACATCCTCGTCCAGGCCTTTGAGCTTATATAAATTCGTTGCTTGTTCATGTTTTCTGCAATTGGTAAAGCAAGACAATTTTTTAACTGTACTTTAAATCTAAAAAAAGACTGATCAGAAATAGGCCTTTCCACAGAAAATGGAAAAGAATCTTTCTTTAACTTATTTAACAGCTTTAGATATCTTGCAGAATAAATGTCCAGATGTTGGATAATGATATCTCAACAGCAATTTTTTTTTTAACAAAATGACTTTTGATCCGGTTCAAGATGTGTAGAAAGAAATCTTCATGTTAACATGGTGGTCTCCTAGGAAATGATTAGATGGCCCAATATCGTAAAGGCAAAGAACCAATTAGTCTGGACTCTGGACTACGATAGTTTTGACCTCTACTGAGCTAGTGAAACACAACCAGCATCCTATAGAAATCTAAAATGCCTTACTTCCATTCTTATGGAATGAACCACATGTCCATCTTCTATGAGTGCGACAAATATCTGAGCTAGCATGTAACAACTCAACCTCAGAATATAGCTTAACCTAGTATCAAATGCTTTCCATGCTAGACTATCTATAGGATGTCTCAACATTCCATCCTTCGTATGCCCTTCATCATGCCATCTCATTAATGAAGCTATTTTTGATGATGAATATAGCCTTCTTAATCGAAGAAAAAGAGAAAAGTAATGCAATACCTTCGGGTTTTTTTTTTTTGTTCGTTACGTCATCCTCATCCTCTTCATGAGTTGTCCATCGTGAATATCCACATACATTGCATGACTCTCGATCAGCATTTCCACCATGATATAACGTACAGTCTTTCGGACAACTATGAATCTTTTGATATCCAAGATCCAATTTGTTGATAACTTTCTTTGCTTCATAATAAGAGGATGGTAAATTGGTGCCTTCTGAAATGCATCCTTTAGTAATTTGAGAAGCATGGTAAAACTCTCTCCGGACCATCCATTCATATATTTTATATGAAATAAATGTATAAGAAAAGAGATCTTAGAAAATTTCAAACAACCCGGATATAATTGTTCATCTGCATCTTTAATTAAATTTTGATACCGAGCTAACTCAGTAGTTGATGATTGCATCTGCTCCTCAACAAATGTTTGTTCCATAAATATAAAACTATCACATATTCCATCCGTTCCATGTATATTAATTGAACCTTCAAAGTTTTGAAGACCATGTCGAAAAGCATATGTGATCAAACCTGTCATATCATCTCCTACAAGGTTATCTTTCATATTATCAGATCCAATATCAGATGAGGAGGGTTGATTACTTGATATTGGCAACATACATTCTCCATGGAAAACCCACTCAGAATAACCTCTTGCAAAACCATTCCATATCAAATATTCTTCAACGGTTTGTGGATCTAGAAAAGAATTGTTAACACATCGTCGACACGGATATGAAATCTTTTCATTCAAACTACTTTTATCCATACCAAATTTAATGAAATCACGAACTCCATCAAAATATTCTTTAGTATTTCTCGTTTATTTATCCAAATTTTATCCATTTTAGGATAAATGATCGATAAACAACCAATTTTATCCAATATCCTACAAGTATTTCATCATCATAAGTGTTCAATATTTACAAATATCTAAACAATCAGATACAACAACAATTCAAAATATAAATAGTAATATGATAGGAGAATAATAAATAGATGAAATCTTGAAGAAAAAAAAATCAGTAGATTTCCAACCTAGTCCCTAGTTCTCGCCTCAGAATTAAATGAATGAAACTCGAAAGCCATAGATGGAGGCAGATTTATGAAAATATTGACTGAAATTTATGCAGGAGACCAATGAATGGAGAAAACTTATCGAAACCCATCTTGAAGAAGACAGCAGTAAGCAACCCTTCTTGTTTCTTTTGCTTGGGGTTTGCTGCTTTAATAGTTATGTTTATCATATATCATCACTAGTTTTGAGTTGGTATGGCTGCAGTCTAGTCTTTACAAAATGCAGATTAGTTAGAATTTGAATTTCCATAACCAAGGCAGATTAGTTACAAAAGGTTAATTTTGGTGCTAATCATTAGGTTATTATTGCCAACATGCAGTCATAGATAACCACTAAACTTCCATGCCATAGATTCTCACTCAATTTGACCTTATTTTTTGAAAAAAAAAGGTCCATCTATATTCTGTTTATATAATGTCTTTTTCTGTTTATTTTTCTTTATAGATCTTATGGTTTGAAACTGTTGTGACAGGATCCTTCTGGAGCTCCAGTCACTGAAGAAAAGGAAGCAGCAACTCAAATTGGCAAATTGCCCATCTGCAACAACCACTCAACTGTCACCTGGCCTGCTTACATCCGATCAAGAAGACTCAGCGACCAAATCACACTCCATTTAGTTCACTGGAGAATACACTCCCTGTTAAAGTGCTCAGCATCCAAAATGTTTTTCACCCAAAGTTAGTCAGATGAATGCAAACCATCTTATAGGACTAAGGGTATAGGCCTGTCCTAGCCTGCTATGGTTGTACTCTTCTGTTAAGTGTTTTTTTCCTTCTCATTCACTTGTTAACTTCATTTTAGTTCTCCACCAAACAGCTATACATCAGACCATGGACGGTAATCATCTTCAACCATAACAGGGAATTGGTCTTCCAAAAAGTTTAATTGTTATGTTAAACAAAAAACAAAAGGAACATATAGAAAGTTAAAAGGTTGAAATGTTATTCACTTATCCAACATTTCAGCAATAGCAGAAAACCATATTAAAATAAGCCAACCAATATATGCAGACTTGCACACAAAAACCTATTAAAGAACAAAGTTAGTAATGGAATATGTCTGAAGAACAGCAAAATAAAGCAATCATTTACTAATGTCAATGTTTCACCAGTGTAAATTGACAATTAGACTACATAACAGCATAAAAACAGTTGATCATCAGGAACTGACATAAATAACTACAATCTTGAACTTAAAATACTTAAAATTTCATGCATCAAAACAGTTCTACAAAGCGGACATATGGAGATTATAAACACTAGGTCATGTGATTTCTCACAGTATTTGTAATGAAAATGCTCATGGTATGCGAGGTACAGGGAAGATAACAACTACTGACATCAATTTTATACCATAGGACCACAAATCTACTTTGCTATTTCCAAGCTCAACCATTAAGTTGTGGTTTGGCCTTCATGATGTGGTTACTAGAAAAATTAAGAATTCGGGGAAGGGCACATATATTGGGTATGCTATCTCTAAAGAATGGAAAGAAGACTATAAGGCGGTGAATAGAAATATTATAATTATAGGAGGATGCATCTCTTCACCCTTGCCACATCAGGTATGTTGTCTCTGAAGATGGAGAAAAGGATTGAGATGGTGACTTTAGCGATGGCGTAAATATAAGATATTTGGTGTTTGGGATCAATTCACTCTTGGACCAGGATTCGGCAGCTGGAACAAAAAAAAAAGGGATGCCAGAAGAAGGCGAAATGTTTGGGAAGAATTTAGGCAACTAGATATTTAAAAAATATTTCTATAATTTGTAGAGTTTAAACATGCTGATGGATTAGTAAACATGTATTCAATTAAAGACAAGCAGAAGAGATAAACAGCAACAAATAATAGCAAGAGACACCCAATAGATAGCATTGTCGACTGTTATCTCTATTTGCTCCTTAAATGGATCGTGAACATTTTGTGAATAAATCGTGAAGTTTATGGATCATACAATAATTCTTGATAATCATTTGGCCAATCAAAATTTCATGAATGATGTGAGAACTTCTCAAAGTTCATAGAATGTTATCAATACAAAATCAGGATAAGATTTTAAGGGAGTTCAATTCCTATTTCTGCTTGTTTTCGTAGAGCACCAACAACACGAAGACCTGCCTTGATAATATATCTGCGACCAACCTTTTCCTTCAATGTTTGCTGCAGATTATGGATTTTGGAATGAAAATTAAACAGCTTTCACTGCTCAAGCAGGAGACGTTACCAATGATGAGTCAGAGGAGGTTTCACCGACCAGCCGCCGCTGGCTAATTTATAGAGTTCAAACTTGTTACGATCCAACCATTTTGGGATCAAGCATATAACAGAGATTTGGCATCACAAGTTTGCATGATGTTAAAGTGATAAATTTATGGATGATGAAAAAATTGGATCTGTCAAAAAGCTGAGATTCATATAACTAAAAATACTCAGAATATGCATGAACAAGCGCTAGAACAGAATATGGAAGATGACAACCGTGTATTTTCCAAAGAAAAAAAAGACTTGCATTTCTATTTGGAAGATAAACCTTCCACTCTCATTTCACAGCAGTTCTTTGTTTAAAACCAAATGGAAATCTACAGCCGTCTTGATTCTGGTGGTCAGGTCTTAGGCTCCACCTAATATGGAACCTTCTTCTAAGATATAAAGCAGGCAGGCAACCAATAGATTACTATATATAAGGTATTTATTATCAAATTATAATAAATTAGGATCACACCTAAAAATATCAGCAAAGAAGGTATTATTTGGACTTTTTAAACTTAGGTAAGTTCCAATAATCTTCCTAGCACATTACATATATGGAGCATGAGCTCTCATAGACTCTCCTTATTCAAGCTCTAACATGCATCCTCTCTATACTAGAGGTTCACATCTTAATGCATATCCAAATCCAATCATAAGCACATAGAGCTCATTTATAATATCATAAGCACATAGAGCTCATTTATAATATTTAATTATGGAATAAATTTATAGTCGCCGACGAAAGGTTCCTTGCCTCTATCTAATTGATTTACTAGACAATCACAATCTTCGCTTGGCGTCTGGTTTCAAAAAATTTGGCAAGTAACAAAGAGGCAATTTTTCTAATGAAAATTTTCATCTTGTCCTCACTCTTTTTATGGACACCAACCAACCCAATGGTAAAGCCGGATCCCTGCAGTTTCCCCATTGACAGTGACCTTTATCCATACCTTGAGAAAAATAGCATATATAGCTTTTCCAGGAACGGTTTCATCTATGACTTTCTCTAACATATGGAATGTTGGGCTCTTAATATCAAAGGATAAGAAGTTACCTTTTCCAATGGTACAAAGACTTCAAACTAAAACCACTGTTTGGAAATCCTAGTGTTTATATAGACCAAGCAGTAGCCTCTCTTTGCAAAAAACAACAAAACCATGAAACAGAGAAACAGAGATACATGACAGAGACTGCAACAACTAGTAGAGACAGATGAGGGAGAGGGGTGGGGGTGCAAAAAGGAACATTGCCAAAGAAACAAAAGCGATGCCCGAGGAATGGAGTGTTAGACTGGTTTACTGTGCCCACATATATAAAAAGAGTTTGTAACTTCTAAAATTTAAATCTGTTTTTTAAGAGTATCATAGTGCATTGCAATTGTGAGATGAAAACCATTACCATAAAAACTAGGAATAGAAGTAACACGCAGAATGCAACAAACTTTGCATTCCCCTGATACTATACTCCACCTTTTCTTTCTAACACACTCCAGGGCACACTCCTACCATAATTGTGTAGAGCACCAGAACATGGTGGGCCTCCTTGTCCCAACTTAAGTACAACTAAAAAAACAAATTAACAAACAGTAAATAAACAAACCTCTAGGACAATCATATATTAATCCAAAACATAGCAGTCATAATATAATGTAGTCTTTTAACAGCCAAATTCACCAGTTACTTGGCCTATCCTTCACATCATAATTAAGGGGCAAATCCAGTTCGCATTACAGAACACCCTTTTCCCATCCTGACCTTACAGAAAAGTTCCAGAACCTATTCCATGAACTAATGCATCCAATGTTTTAGGAGAGAACGCACTGATAAACTGACACCCAGATCCCAAATCCACCAAGGTGACTTTTGAGAACCACAGAAGAAATCTGGTAAACCCTTTTCACTTAATTACTCTGCAGAGTCTTATATTCTTTTGTCTATCAAAGCCAAGTGAAACAATCAGATCAGATATTCTTTGTCGAAAGCAACACGCTGGTTTGTCCGATGACTCAAACTACCATTCCATTAAAAAAAGAAATATAAAGAAAAAGAAAAATGATCATAGATGCTAGCATATTTATGAAGATAATTTAGGAGCTTGTGAAGACATATCTAATAAGGATCTATAACCCCGAAAAAGACACAGTTACAATGATCTAAAAAAGCATCTGAGAATTTATCATCACCTTTTGCTATTACTACTACTACTATTACTGTTATTAATATTATTATTATTTAAAATCTTTCAAGCTAATTCCACAAAGCTCGAAATAGATGGCGTAGACGCAAAATTAAAGAGAATCAAACACAAAAGAAGGCTCAGAGCAAGGAGAAGCAGCACAAAGACACTTGGTATTCCACACAGAGAGACCAGTAGACTGGGGGGGGGGGGGGGGCAGAGAGGAGTGAGAGACTCACCTTGAATTTGATCGGCTGGGTGCCGGTACCGTGAGGGAGAAGGTGAGAAATAAGTGGGAAGTTGGGAAGGTCCTCGACTCTTATAATTCCTTCCACCAACTGTACGCACACTGTGAAGTGGCAAGGAGAACACCTAGAGCCAAATCAAAGGAAAATAGAGAGAGAGAGAGTAAGGAAAGGTCCGAACCCTAACCGTAGATAATGGAGTCGCCTCGATATCGTTGGATTGACGGCGAGAAAACTGGTGCCGCACGGAGAAGTAAGAGGCAAGGAGGAAGATCGGGCTGGAAGAGCTACTCGGTTTGATGGAAAAGGCAGGAAGGCACAGCAATCGATGTCGAGGGCAGCATTCGAAGGAAGAGGGAGCAGGGAGAGCTAGGGCTTCGGACGAAAGCTCGGTTTGAAGGAAAGCTCTGGGACGAAAAGCTCTGGGACGAAAGCTTTGCGACGAAAAGCTCTGGGACGAAACCTCTGGGATGAAAGCTCGGTTTGAAGGAAATCTCTAGGACGAAAGCTCAGTTTAAAGGAAAGCTCTGGGATAAAATGCTCGCACGGAGCTCGGAGGCAAGGAGGAAGCGGGCTGAAGAGCTTCCTAGGGCATTAAGGCACAGCAATCGAGAGGAGGACAGCATTCGAAGGAAGCTAAGGACAGGGAGAGCTAGGGCTTCGGACGAAAGCTCGGTTTGAAGGAAAGCTCTGGGACGAAAAGCTCTGGGACGAAAGCTTTGCGACGAAAAGCTCTGGGACGAAACCTCTGGGATGAAAGCTCGGTTTGAAGGAAATCTCTAGGACGAAAGCTCAGTTTAAAGGAAAGCTCTGGGATAAAATATCGGGATGAAAGCTCGGTTTGAAGGAAAGCTCTAGGATGACGCTTGAGAGGAAGCTAGGGCATTAGGGCATTAGATCTGAGAGGAACGCTTGAGAGGAAGCTATGGCTGGGAGAAGATATTTTAGGAGTCCGATGCCAACGCAGACCAGACGCTTTAAACAAGTGTCGGGATGATTTGGAATGATTCAAGCCTCCCCGACGCTCCACCCTAGCATCTGTAAAATAGCGTTGCTACATTGAATATTTGTTGTAGTGTTAATTTATGAAATTATGAAATGAGAAAAAATGAAATTTGATATTTGACTTTGCTATTTTGAAATTAGTAAATAGTACCATGTGTATGCATTTGAGTATTTGTTATGGTTATATACAACTACTATATTTTGCAAAGTAGTGGCTTGTAAATATGTAAAATTGAATGATGTGATTATTTTGACTTTGCAAAATAAACTGGTACTATAGATGTATTTTTATGCTATGAATGTACAAACCATTGTATATGTGATATGAGGAGCTTATGCTTATATTGATGCATGATGTGTGACATGCAATTATTATGATGATATTGAAATATACTTATATGTGTCACCATGGTTCTCATATGATGTGGATTGATGTGAAATGCCAAGTGATACGTGACCCACCTCCACAGGAAAAGATATATGGAGGACACACACCTGTAGGGTGTGTTGTGATTGATTGTGATACGGGACCCACCTTCACAGGGGAAGATATGTGGAGGACACACATTTGTAGGGTGTATTGTGATTGTTTATGTTATATGGCATAACGCTGGTACCAGGACCCTTCCTCTTAGTGGACATTTAAGAGTGATACACCAATTGGGTGTTGTAGGGCCGTGGGACACATAGGAGATCAGTGATTATATAAATACAGTGGGTTTGATTACATTGCATTGTTTGACATTTATTATGTAATTAAGCTTCCAAATTATTTTGAGCTAATGATATGCATGTTCTGATAGCATAATAAATGTAGTTGAATTGGAAGCTTTTCATGAAAATGTGATTTGAAAATATCTTGAAATGCTATAATGATATATGATTATTTTTACATTATAATAGGCTTACTTATTAAGTGTGAGCTCATGTAAATCTCACAATATTTTTCAGAGTCTCAGGAGGGAAGAAGGATTTATGGGGTTGATTGAGCTTCTAGCTAAATAAATTAGTTCCATTATGTTATTGTAATCCTCGGATATGCTTGTGTGAAGGCCTTGTAGCCCAAACATTATAGTTATGGTTTGTTTTAGATTATGGTTTTGGATTAGATATATATAATATGATTGCCTTATGTTGAATCATATGTCATATTTTGGGACGCTTGCATGCTTAGCATGCGGCGGGTTATCACCCTAGCTCAAATTTTTGGGTCTAGGGCATGATAGCTTAAGTGGTATTAAGCCTAGGTTATGAACTTAGGAACACATACTTGATGACACTTTAGGCAAACTAGTAGGATGGCATTGAGACAATTATAACTTTATAGGAATATCATGTATTATGCTTTGAAAGCCTGAAATGCAAAATTTATTATGATATTAATGACCAACTAATTTATCAAAGATAGGAATGGCTCGTCGCACTAGGAGCCAACAAAATGATGAAGACTTCCAGGTTGGTAATGCTGGTCAGCAGGGAGGTCAGGAAGCTACCGGTGGTGCTGGCCCTATCACTCAAGTTGGGATGATCAGCAGTGACTCCAGACCGAGATGCTTCAGGTTCTCTTGGGTATGGCGCAATCGATGCGGGACATGCAGCATCAGATTTTGTAGGCCTTGTCCACTCAGTTGCTCCCATTGCTCCACAGACTCAACCTGCTCCTACCGCCCCACAGACTCAACCTGCCCCTACCATTCCGCAACCCCAGCCTACCCCTCCTTCTCCACAAACTCAGCCAGCCTTACCTACTCATCCTTCACCATTGACCCAGCCTACTCCACCTTAACCCTGGGTAGGGGTTGGCCGTAGCTTTACAGATTTCAAAAAGTTTGCCCCTATCCCCTTCTCTGCATCCACCAACCATGTTGATGTTGAGCGGTGGATGCGAGATATGGAGAAGGCTTTTACGGCCCATGGTAGCTAGGAGTTGGAGCAGATCAGATTTGCCACCTATCTTCTCTAGGGGGAGGCTTATGACTGGTGGTTAGTTGAGGAGCAGCGACAGGGTCGATAGGTTAACTCTTGGGAAGAGTTTCGGGAGGCTTTTTTCGACAAATACTTTCCCAGGAGTGTGCAGAGACAGATGGAATCATAGTTTATAAAATTGGAGCAAAGGAATCTTTCTGTGGCCCAGTATGAAGCTGAATTCACCAGGTTAGCCCGATTTGCTCCAAATATTGTGACCAATGAAATGGCCAAGATCACCAGATTCATTGAGGGACTGCGACCCGACTGAGGCAAGCAGTAAATGCATTTGAGCTTCTCACTTACAGTGCTGTGGTGAATAAGGCCTTGGTGATTGAGAGGGATATGAATGTTGTTCAGAGGGATTGGGAGCAGCAGAGGAAGAGGAAAGGGCCTATTTCTGGTCAACCCCCAGCTCAGGCTAGGAAAAGAGGTGCACATCAGGCCCCGGCAGGACAACGGAACAGGGAGACTCGTTGCATTCACTATGGAAAATTCCACCCAGGAAGGCCTTGTCGCAGATTGCCTGATGCCTGCTTCCTCTGTGGAAAAACTAATCACAAGATGGCCACCTGTCCCCTTCAGAAGGATCAACAGCCCTCTTCTAGTCAAGGGATGAGTCAGCAGCATCAGCAGCAGCCATCGAGAACCCAGGGGAGGGTCTTTACCCTCACTCAGCAGGATGCTGCCATCTCTAATTCTGTGGTGATAGGTATACCATTTAATTTCATATCTAGTATTACATTCTTAGTGCAATACATTGATAGTTAATTAGAAAAGTAGGTTAAATCTTTAATGCTTTAATGTTAAAACAGTTTATACTTATGTCCAGGAATGATTAAAGAGGCACTTCTTATGCTCAAACTTTAATTGATCCAGGTGCCATGCATTCTTTCATATCTGACATCTATCTTGACAAGAATGCATCATTGACACCCGTTCCTCTGGAGCAAGAGTTGCATATTGCCTTTCCAAATGGAGATGTTTTGAAGGTTGACACAGTATGCAAATCCTGCCCAATTATCTTGGAGGATAGGAGATTGAATGCTAATCTGTTTGTCCTTCCACTGAAGTTCTTTGATGTTATCCTTGGAATGGATTGGTTGGCCTCCTATCATGCTTCAGCAGACTACTTCAGGAAGATTGTCAACTTCAAGATTCCTAGTCAGCCTGAATTTAGTTTTACTGGTGGTCAAAACACCTAGCTCCAGTGTTCATATCAGCGCTGCAGGCTGGAAGATATCTGATGAATGGGGTCAAGGATTTCTTGCTGTAGTCAAGGACCTTTAGCAGGAAGAGACCAAGTTAGAGGATATTCCTATAGCTCAAGAATTCCCTGATGTCTTCCGTGATGGTTTGACTGATTTGCCCCCTGATCGAGAAGTTGAATTCTCCATTGATTTAGTTCCTGGAACTAGACCTATATCCAAGGCCCCTTACCGCATGGCCCCGGCTAAGTTAAAGGAATTGAAGGATCAGTTGCAGGAGCTCCTAGATCGGGGATTTATCAACCCAATGTTTCTCCTTAGGGTGCTCCAGTTCTATTTGTTAAGAAGAAGGATGGCAGTCTTCGGCTCTGCATTGATTATCAAGAAATCAATAAGGTAACAGTGCAGAATAAGTACCTCTACCGAGGATTGATGACTTATTTGATCAACTCCAAGGAGCCCGGATATTCTCAAGGATTGATCTTAGGTCATGGTACCACCAACTCAAAGTCAAGGAAGGGAATGTGCCTAAGACAACATTTAGGACCATATATGGCCACTATGAGTTCTTGGTGATGCCGTTTGGGTTAACTAATGCCCCTACAGCATTCATGGATTTGATGAACAAATTTTTAAACCATACTTGGATCAATTCGTGGTGGTTTTTATTGATGACATCTTGATATACTCCAAGAGCCATAAGGAGCATGAGGACCACCTGAGGTTGGTGCTACAGATGCTTCAGGAGAATAAGCTTTATGCCAAGCTGTAGAAGTGTAATTTTTGGTTAGATCAAGTATCTTTCTTGGGTCATGTAATATCCAAAGACGACATATCTGTGGACCCGAAAAAGATTGAGGCTATCATTAGCTGGAGTCACCTTCCAATGTGGCTGAAATCAGAAGTTTCTTGGGGCTATCCAGGCACTACAGTAAATTTGTGGAGGACTTCTCTCGCATCGCTTTGCCCTTAACTCGCTTAACCCAAAAGCGAGTAAAGTTTGATTGGACAGAGGAATGTGAGAAAAGTTTTCAGGAGTTAAAGCAACGCCTAGTGTCAGCTCCCATTCTTGTTCTTCCGATAGGATCTGAGGGATTTACTCTATATACTGATGCTTCTCAAAATAATTGGGATGTGTTCTGATGCAGAATAGGAAGGTGATAGCCTATGCCTCCAAACAACTGAAGCCTTATGAGCAGAATTATCCTACTCATGATCTGGAATTGGTTGCTATGGTTTTTTCCCTGAAGATTTGGCATCATTATCTATATGGAGTGACGTGTGATATGTATATATCATAAGAGTCTAAAGTATATTTTCACATAGAAGGAGCTGAACTTAAGGTAGAGGAGGTGGTTGGAGCTACTGAAGGACTATGACCTGACCCTGCACTATCATCCTGGAAAGGCCAATGTAGTAGCTGATGCTTTGAGCAGAAAATTCTCTTCTGAGTTAGCTGCTATGATTACTTTCCAGCCTCACATATTGAGGGACTTTGAGAGATGGAAGGTTGGATTGAGAGTACAGCGGTCTGATGGGCTTGTTGCAGCACTTGTACTTTAGCCGACCCTAGTTGACTGGATCAAGTCCTCCCAGAATGATGATCCAGATTTACAAAAGATTAAAGAAGCTATGCAGTCAGGAGTTTAGAATGAATTTTATGTAATGGAGGATGGATCCTAAAATTTGAAGGTAGACTTTGTGTGCCAAACATTGAGGAGCTAAAGGCCAAAATTTTGAAGGAGGCTCACTATTCTCCCTATACGGTGCATCCAGGTGGCACTAAGATGTACATAGACTTAAAGAAAAATTTCTCAGTATGTGGCCAAGTTTGGTGTGTCAGCGAGTGAAGACCGAACATCAAAGGCCTATGGGACCTCTTCAGTCTCTGATGATTCCTCAGTGGAAATGGAAAATGATCACAATGGACTTTGTGACTGATCTGCCCAAAACTCCTAGGAGTAATGATGCTGTTTGGGTTATTGTGGACAGACTAACAAAATCAGCTCATTTCTTACCTTTCAGAGTTGGGGTCTCTAGTGAAAGATTGGCTAGTTTGTATATTGAGCAGATCATGAGACTCCATGGTATTCCTGTATCTATTGTATCTGATAGGGATACTAGGTTTGTGTCTCAATTATAGAGGAGTCTTCATAAGGCTATAGGAACCAAATTAAATTTCAGTACAACCTATCATCCCCAGTCAGATGGACAATCAGAGAGGACCATACAGATTCTGGAAGACATGTTGCGAGCCTGTGTGATGGATTTGGGTGGAGCATGGGATAACCACTTACCTTTAGTAGAGTTTGCCTATAATAATAGTTACCAGGCCAGTATCCAGATGGCTCCATTTGAAGCTCTGTATGGTAGGAGGTCCAGATCTCCTTTATGTTGGAATGATGTGGGAGAGAGAAAATTGCTAGGTCTTGAGCTGGTTCAGCAGACAGTTGATAAGGTGCAATTGATCAGGGAGCATCTTCGTACAGCTCAGAGTAGACAGAAGAGTTATGCTGATGTCAGAAGGAGAGAATTGGAATTTCAGGTTGGGGGCCATGTTTTCTTAAGGGTATCACCAACCAAGGATGTGATGAGATTTGGGATCAGAGGGAAGCTGAGTCCATGTTATATTGGGCCTTTTGAGATCTTGAGCAGAGTTGGGGAGGTAGTTTACAACCTGGCATTGCCTCCGATTCTATCTGGTGTACATAATGTGTTTCATGTCTCTATGTTGAGGAAGTATATTTCTGACCCCAGCCATGTAATAGAGTATGAGCCTATTCAGTTGAAGAAAGATTTATCTTATGAGGAGCATCCTGTGCGTATCGTGGACCGCAAGGATCAGGTTCTGAGATGGTACCATTCCCTATGTCAAAGTACAGTGGAGTAATCATTCTGAGAGGGAGGCTACTTGGGAACTTGAGGAAGAAATGAAAAAGAAGTATCCACAATTATTTGCAGGTAAATTATCTATCCCAGATTGTTGACTTTTGAATAGAACCTATTTGAATTCTATAGTTTAATTAAAGTGTATCAATTTCGAGGCCGAAATTTTTATAAGGAGGGGAGAATGTAACCCCCGGGATCTTAATTACTGGTTCGCAAGACTCAACATGGGAACCTTGGATCGGGTGACGCTGGGACTCCCGCGGTTACGCGTGTTGGCTGAGTTTCCAATTCCCACGTAACGAATGGGTTTCCCGAGTCCCTGGACTGAGGCATCGTGTGGGGTTTATATTGGGATGGAGGGTGACTCCCTCCTTCAACCCGGCGCTCAACTCCTCCAGGTAATCTTCTGTCCACGTTATCATCACTGTTGGGGAGAAGAAATCGAGCGAGAGAGAGAGAGACTGTGATGGAATTGCCCGCGACTGTGCTGCAACCATGGCAGTTGATCTTGATTTTGGTTCGGGCCCGACTGCGTGCCCGTCGCCTCGCTGGGCCTGAGCCTCGGCCGGCAGCCCCACCGGTACCAAGAGAGGTGTCTGGTGGGGTACCGGAGGTGTGAGAGGAGGAGGGGGTCCTCCTGGGAGCCGAACCGGCTCCTGCTGTCGGTTCAGGCCCGGCGGTGCTCGCCGCCTCATCGGGCTTGAGCTTCGATCGACGACCTCCACCGGCATCGGGCATGCATCCGGTGGAGGTCTAGCTGGCCATGGTGGCTGGCCGTACCGCCGGTAGGATTCCTAGCCATGGAGATCATGAGAGAGAAAGAGAGAGATAGAGAGAAATTAGAGAGAGAGAAGAGAGAGGGGCTGCCGCCACCAGAGGCGGCCGGGCCACCCCGAATTTGGCCGGTGGTGGCCTTGGCTGCCGGCACGAATTCCTCCTGTTTCGGTTGAAACAGGGGAGCGGGGGGGGGGGGGGGGGGAGAAAGGAGCTTGGGCCGGCTGGGCTGTCCAATATTTGGGCCCTGTTGGGCCGGTTCAAGAGCCCTTTTTGAGCAGCATTTTGGGCCCTGTATCGGGCTGAGAATGGCAAAATAAAATTTTGGCCCGATTCTATGTTAAATCTAGTTTCTTGGGATATTTTTAGTTTTCCATTTGGGCATATATAATGTGATTTATTCAAGCCCAAAGTTGGGCCGTGGATTAGTCTGGGTAGAGTTTTAAGAGACTTTATTATTCAGATTTTAGAGATTTAATTGTAAAAAATGATTCTGTAGGTGCCCAGATGTCTAAATAGCTGGTTCACCATTTGAAATTGCGTACTGAGGTAAGCAAGCCAATTATCATGAATTTTATAATATTTAATATGTAAAGTTTAGAATTATAGTTATATTAATTTATGAAATTATGACATGAGAAAAAATAAATTTGATATTTGACTTGGCTATTTTGAAATTAGTAAATAGTACCATGTGTATGCATTTGAGTATTTGTTATGGTTATATACACCTGCTATATTTTGCAAAGTAGTGGCTTGTAAATATGCAAAATTGAATAATGTGATTATTTTGACTTTGCAAAATATACTAGTACTATAGATGTATTTTTATGCTATAAATGTACAAACCACTGTATATGTGATATGAGGAGCTTATGCTTATGTTGATGCATGATGTGTGATATGCAATTATAATGATGACATTGAAATATACTTATATGTGTCGCCACGGTTCTCATATGATGTGGATTGATGTGAAATGATAAGTGATACGTGACCCACCACCACAGGGAAAGATATGTGGAGGACACATACCTATAGGGTGTGTTGTGATTGATTGTGATATGGGACCCACCTCCACAGAAAAGATATGCGGAGGACACACATCTGTAGGGTATGTTGTGATTGTTTATGTTATATGGCATAATGCTGGTACCAGAACCCTTCCTCTTAGGGACATTTAAGAGTGATACACCAGTTGGGTGTTGTAGGGCCGTGGGACGCATAGGAGATCAGTGATTATAGAAATACAGTGGGTTTGATTACATTGCATTGTTTGACATTTATTATGTAATTAAGCTTCCAAATTATTTTGAGCTGATGATATGCATGTTCTGATAGCATAATAAATGTAGTTGAATTGGAAGCTTTTCATGAAAATGTGATTTGAAAATATCTTGAAATGCTATAATGATATATGATTATTTTTACATTATAATAGGCTTACTTATTGAGTGTGAGCTCATGTAAATCTCACATTTTTCAGAGCCTTAGGAGTGAAGGACTTATGGGGTTGATGGAGCTTCTATCTAAATAAATTAGTTCCATTATGTTGTTGTAATCCCCAGATATGCTTGTGTGTAGGGCTTGTAGCCCAAACCTTATAGTTATGGTTTGTTTAAGATTATGGTTTTGGATTAGATATATATAATATGATTACCTTATGTTGAATCATGTGTCATATTTTGGGACGCCTTGCATGCTTGGCATGCGGCGGGTTGTTACCCTAGCTCAAAATTTTGGGTTTAGGGCATGACACAGAGGATGCAGAGAAACAAAAAAATTCCATCAAAAATTAAGGACACATCATCCACATAGGCGGAAACGCAATCTTCTGGATTACACCAGAACCGTTCTTTTAATCCCTGACGCTAGACATCCACTCTCAGCTTTTCTTATTTCTTGGGCATGGACAGAGGCCCGGATCCGGAGTCAGGACCCTGACGGCCCGGTCGAACAAGTTGGAAATTTTATTTCTAGTCCTGCAAAAAGTCTTTGCGCATCGCGCACAGTACGGAACGCTCGAGTACCACATGCATACATGCATTTTTTCATCATGCGCCGTTCGAGTTTTCCTTTATTACTAATCATTTCACCAGGTTGGGCTTTCCCATGACCCAAATTCTAGGCTAATAGACCGTATTTTCAGAAACAGGCTTCGCTTCAAGGGGTCTGGTTTCGGTCGTAGCTAATCTCTGATATATCCTCTCATCAAACATGAGATATCTTCCGTTATAACTTAGAAACTTATGCTTTGCTCTTTTTTTCTTTAGAAATTAGGAGGGGCTAATCCGCACCTTTCTTTCCTTTCTCCCATAGAGTTGGGCACCGGACCATACCGCCCATGGGGCGGCATGGCCCGGCATGAACCGGGCCATGCCTGGCATGGCTTAGCATGAACCAGGCCATGCCTGACAATACTGGGCTATGCTGGCATGACCCATTAAGCCATATGTGTCGGGCTCAGAAAATCTGGCCCAGCACGGCACGACCCGTGATGAGTCTAGGTCGGCATGGCATGGCCCACAACGACCTGGGCTATGCCGACCCACTGGGCTAGCATGGCCCATCAGGGCCTAATAAAAAATTTAAATAAAAAAATATTTTTTTAATAAATTTAAAAAATTTTGGAAATAAAGGAATTTATTAATATGAAACCACTTTAATGATGGGGGGTTTGGCATAAACCCCTACCAATTTATTAATTTAAAATTAAAATGACACATGAATGGAGAGGGGTTAGGCCTGACCTCTAGAATACAATAAGAAAGGAGAAAAAAATAGAGATGAGTCACTTTAATAATTACTCACAGTAATACTTGTGTCATCATTATTTTCACTGGTTAAGTCATGTACACCTTTATCTTGAAGCCTCGCCTCAGCATCCAACCAATCTTTGAAGCAAAGAAGCATCTCAACCGTCTTACCAGTCATCCTACTTCTTTTTTCATTCAGAACACGCCGACCTATACGGAAAGCGGATTCCGATGCTACTATGAACATCGATAGAGCTAAAATATCCCGTGCAATGACATGCATAACATGATATTGATTCTAACACTCTTCCACCAAACTAATACATCTAGACTCTCAATTTAATCTTCATCATATGCAAAATAAAGATCGTTTCGTAAATAAAATTCTAATTCATTACTTAAAGATGAAGAAGATGAAGATGAAGAAGCATGTGTGTGCCTTCTAATGAATAAAAAATAGATGACGAACGAGATCTAAAAGAAAAAGCAGAGCTTTGAGCAAGTATTCTACATCCATGAATTTTGTCATCATATAAAATATAAATATCATTAAGAAGTCATGTTACCTCATCTTTAACAAGTTCAAAATTTTGATTCATGTTTTCATAATATTCATCAATTAAAATATTTAAGCCTTTTAATTTAACTTTAGGATTAAAAACAACAGCTAAGTTATGCAAAGGATATATTCTATTTCAATATTCATTCTATTTAATTTTCATATAATAGGCATTAAAATATCATCATTTCTATATTCTTTAAATTTTTCACTAATTACGTATGCTTTTTGTAAAAATAAACAAGAAGTTGGATAATAAATACTAGAAAGAACATTTGTAGCATCATAAAAAGTAACAAAAAAATCTCCTAAAATTTTACCTTGATTTCAATCAATTTCAATCAATGTAAATCCTAATCCACAATTATTTATATAAGCACTTAATAAGTTATTATATGGATATGCATCATGTATCATGGTATAGGTACTATTCCAACGAG
>UESW01004356.1:61248-153092 GCA_900491605.1 Calamus simplicifolius | reverse complement strand
AGTTAAGTGGATAGGTCTCAAGGATAATAAAAGCCAATTAAATTATATTATCAGTAATTAAATTTAATTGGTGGATATCTGTAATCTTAACATGGGGAGATAATAAGTATTTATATTAAAGGCTCAAAATATAAATTAATATAATTAGGAGTACAATTATAATTCTTTAGTGGAATGAATTGTAATTTACGTAATTGAATCCTAACCCAGGTAGGATTGGGAGATTTAATTACGTAGGAAGTCCTTTTCATATTTGCCTATTGGTCCCTATTGTAGCCCTATAAATACCCTCTCAGTTGGTTGCTAGGGTGAACATTTTTTTTTTGAGAAAGAAAAACAAGAAACCCTAGGACGGCCAAGAGATCCTACCATCTTGTGAGAGAAAGAAGGTATTTCCGAAATACGGCGAAGGCTAAAGGTTGAGGTCGAGCAATCGAATCAAAGTGATCGAAAGTTCAAATATGAAGGTATGATCTTGTACTCATAGATTAGAACGGTAAAAGTTTTTTTGTATTACTTATATACTCTGTAGCCATGATCTTGGGGGTATTCTGCGTTCCCCAACAGTTCTTCCATCCACCGTTCTAGTAGCCTCCCTAAACGATGGCACGGGAAGGCGCCCGAGCGGGGACAACACTACCAGTGCTACCCCTCCCCCTACTCATCTTCTAAATCTTCAAGGGAGGGATCCTTCGATAGTCGGATCAACCACCTGGAATAGTGGCGGCTCGATGAATACAATCAATGGCTAGAGAAGCTTAGCTGCAGGATCACCAATCAACCGGAGGCAGACTACAATAGTTGCCCCTCGTTGACTCGCCGCATTCTGAATAAGTCGATCCCGACCCGGTTTTGCCTCCCCTAGATGGATCCTTACGATGGCACCACCGATCTGCTAGACCATCTGAAAAGCTATAAGATACTCATGCATGTTTAGAGGATGACCGATGCCCTCCTCTGCATTGCCTTTCTAGTCACCCTTTGGAAAGTCGCGTATGCTTAGTACTCTCGCCTATCACTGTGCAACATCAACTCCTTCTGGCAATCCGAAAGATCCCTCGGGTGGCCGACAGCTTATTGTTCATCCGACAGAAGGATGGCAAGTCACTCAAAGACTTTGTGGCTCAATTCAAGGTGGCAGCCCTCAAGGTTACCACCTCAACAACTCGTGGCCATCCTGGCCCTGAAGCGAGGCTTTGCCCCTCTTGCTTCACCTACTTCCTCGATAAGAAACCCTCCAGTTCATACGTCAAACTTCTGAGTCACACGCATAAGTACATCCATGCCAACAAGGCTGATTCCATTCGAAGGAAAGCTAATGAAGGGTCTAGCAAAAGGCAAGTCCATGCAGAGCCAAGCGGACCTTACCCAAAAAACCTGAGCCTCCATGACGACCGGATATTTGGCCCCAGAGCTTCGCCCCCAAGGAGGAGCATTTCACCCTCCGCTCACCCCGATATCCTGCATCCTAATGAAGATCGAGGGCAAGCCATACCTTCGGCGTCCTACTCCCCTAAAGCCAGGAGTCCCTCGCAACAAAAACCTCTAATGCCGCTTCCATCGGGACCACGACTATGACATGAAGGACTGTCGTCATCTGAAGCAGGCGATCGAGGAGCTCATCTAGCGAGGCTACCTTAGAAAGTTCATCCAAAAGGGGAACCCGACTACTCCAGGCCAGGTGGCACCTTCGGTCGCCCGGTCAACATTGACAATGCCCCGACCAAGAAGACTATGGTCATGATTTTCTAGGGGGCAGGCGATACTTTCAAAAGGCTAGGGGGACGAAAAATAGAAACTATAATCCCCTTTTCTAAAGGAGACCTAGTGGGGGTAGATAATCCTAATGATGATAGCGTTATCATATCCATGACAATCGCTAAGCACCCTGTAAAGAGGATCCTCGTAGATAGTGAAAGTTCGACCAATATTCTCACTTACGATGCTTTTGTTCGGATGAACATGTTTCCTAGCTTCCTTGGGCTATGCCCTTGGTTGGTTTTACTGGAGATGGTGTAAGGGTGGAAGGAGAGATCACCCTCCCGATCATGGCTGAAAAGCCACCATGTCAGAGCATAGTTCTCATAAGGTTTCTGGTTGTCCGAGTGCCCCTGGCTTACAATGCCATACTCGGATGGCCTGGTTTAAACCTCCTGAATGCCATTATCTCCACTAAGCACCTCCTCGTCAGATTTCCCACTAGTGAAGGAGTCAAAGAGATGCACGGGGAGCGAAGCCCAGTGCCGCTCCATTACCACATGGCTCCCAGTCCTCAAGAGGCGGTTACTCTACTGGTTCCAAAGCTGCTTGACCCCAGAGAATCAAGAGGAGGGGAGAGCCGGCCGAGTACCTACTAACATTCTCGCTAGGGGATGATCCAGCGAGGATGGTTCAAATCAGTGCACTCCTTTCCATGGAAGCAAGGGACCAACTTCTCGCCTTCCTGCAAGCTAATTTAGACGTCTTCGCCTAGTCAGCATTAGATATGCCAGGTATACCATCGAAGGTGATCACCCATAAGGTCAACATTGATCCAAAGTATCAATCAGTCCAACAAAAGAAAAGAAGTTTTGCCCTCGAGCGGCAGAGGGCCATTGATGAGGGGGTCTGCAAGCTGATCACCATTGGCCACATCCAAGAAGTGAACTACCTGGACTAGTTGGCTAATATGGTAATGATCCGCAAGGCCAATGGGAGTTGAAGGATTTTCATTGACTTCATCGACCTCAACAAGGCATGCCCCAAAGATAGCTTTTTACTACACAAAATTGACTAGTTAGTAGATGCCACATCCAGACACGAGCTCCTCAGTTTTATGGATGCCTTCTCGGGGTACAATCAGATAAGGATGGACTCAGGGGACGAGGAGGCTACTTCCTTTATGATTGAGAAAAGCATCTACTACTACAAGGTAATGCCTTTTGGACTAAAAAATGCAGGGGCCACATACCAAAGGCTGATAAATAAGGTTTTTGAAAACCAAATCGGGCATAACATGAAAGTTTACATGGATGAAATGTTGACCAAAAGCGTCTGCACCACTAATCATGTTATTGAATTAAGAGAAACCTTCGACAACCTTTGCCGCTACCAGATGAGGCTGAATCCCCGCAAATGTGCATTCGGGGTCACAACAGGAAAGTTTCTAAGGTTCTTGATAACCCAGTGAGGGATCAAGACAAACCTAAAGAAGATCTGGGCCATTCTCAATATGAGACCACCACCAAACAAGAAGGTGCAGTGGCTCACTAAGAGGGTGGCTGCCCTGAACTGGTTCTTGTCGAGATTGACTGAGCGATGCCTACCATTTTTCAAGGCATTGCGAAGGGTAAACAACTTCAAGTTAATAGAGGAGTGTCATAAAGCTTTTAAGAGGCTAAAAGAGTTTTTGTCTACCCCGCCACTGCTATCAAAGCCGATGGAAGGAAAGGATCTCTTCCTCTATCTCGCTATCTCCCCAGAGGAAATCAGCTTCGTCCTCGTCTGCATAGATTCTGACAGAGTGTAAAGGCCAATCTACTACATCAGCAAAGTGCTTCATGATGGAGACTAGGTATTCCAAAACTGAAAGGATTATTTTTGCACTAATAGTTTTGCTCAACGTCTCAGGCCTTACTTCTAAGCCAATCTGATCATGGTGCTTATGGACCAACCTCTCAAGGCAATCTTGTCCTATCTTGACACCTCTGGTCGGATGGCTATGTGGGTGGTTAAGCTGGAGAAATTTGAACTATCATTTCGACCAAGATTGGCCATGAAGTCTCAAGTCTTGGCAAACTTTCTGGTCGAGTGCACTTGGACCGAAGAGCAGTCAGAAGAGCCCCACACGGTGCCCTCAGATGCTGTGCCTGAAGAGACGGAAGAGGATTGGATTCTCCATATGGATGGTGCATCAAACTCTCAAGGAAGCAGAGCGGGCCTCATCCTCGTGAGCCTGAAGGGGGCGATTGTGGAGTACGCCTTCTGGTTTCTTTTCAAAGCTACGAATAACCAAGCCGAGTACGAAGCCCTACTGGTAGGAATAAAGCTCATGAGGGATCTCGAAGTCAAGTGCCTCAGAGCCTTCATCGACTCCCGGCTCATCTCCGAACAAATCACTGGAGAGTACAAAGCTTGAGACTCCACCATGTTTCGATATCTGAGTAAGGTCCAATCACATATCTCATCTTTTCTCACTTTAGCATTAGCTACATCCAGGGGCAAAAATGCCAAGGCCGATGCCTTGTTCCGGTTGGCCACCTCGACAGACGAGGCCCTAAGGAGAACCTACGTGGAGCATCTGGAGGTCTTGAGCATCGACGCAGTGAAGGAAACTCTGCCGATCATCCAGAAACCTACATGGATGAATGTCTACATTTGCTACCTCACCGACGACACCCATCCTGCTAATCATACAGAGGCCAAACTACTCAAGTGGAGAGCCTCTAAGTTTTTGGTGCTGGACAGGCGACTATATTCGAGGTCATTTTCCTATCGTCTCCTCAAGTGCGTCGGCCCCGCAGATGCCTACTACATCCTCCACGAGATTCATGAAAGCGTCTGCGAGAACCACCTAGGGTACAGAGTGCTGGCGTACAAAGCCCTGTGCTAGAGGTATTGCTGGCTTACTATATAGGAGGATGCCGTTGAGTTGGTCCGAAAGTGCGATAGCTGCAAGTGACATGCTCAAATCTAGTAAAAGCCAGCCTCCCAACTAAGTCTTCTCTCAGCTCCATAGCCCTTTACCCAATGGAAATGAACATCCTTGACCATTCCCCACAGCCTTCGGTCAGCGAAAGTTTCTATTCATCACCATCGACCACTTTATTAAGTGGGTTGAAGCCGAAGCATTGGCAAAGATTACCGAGAGTAAGGTAAAACTTTCTTCTGGAAGACTATCATCTACTGGTTTGGACTATCTCACACCCTTATCACCGCAACGGTCGGTAGTTCAACAATGCCCTTTTCAAGGAATTCTATACCAGCTGGGTATCCACCAGCGGTTCACTTCCGTCGGCCACCCATAGACAAATGGGGTAGTCGAGGTCACGAACCAGACCATCCTTCAGGGGCTTAGGATCCGGTTGGATGAGTTCAAAGGTAAATGGGTGGAGGAGCTCCCGAACATACTGTCGACGTATCCACGATGCCAAGGACTCCCATTGGAGAGACTCTATTCTGTCTCATATTTGGGTCAGAGGCAGTTATTCCCGTGAAAATTGGCATTCCCAGCCCTCGGGTGGAATCATATAATGAGGAGAACAACCCTGCTCAGCTAAGGGCCAACCTCGATTTCATCAAGGAGGCACGGGACCGGGCATGACTCAAGATGGCTGCCTACCGCCAAAGAGCTGCAAAGTATTACAATGTCTGTATCCGCTCCAAGGCATTTCTTCCTGGGACTTGGTCCTTAAGCGAGTTGAAGTCTCAAAGCCTATGGAGGGGGCAAACTATTCCCAAACTAGAAGGGGCCCTACCGGGTCATCGAAGCACTTCATCGTGGAGCGTACCAAATTGAAGGATTAGATGGAAAGTCACTCCCCCGCACTTGAAATGCAGACAACCTTCGCTAGTACTATCAGTGATGTACATATTCAACCAATTGAAATAAAGATAAGTCTGAGTGTCCCTTTCTCTCATCCGACCAGTTCTACAAGATAGAGTTCAAAAGGCTCTCGGACTTGGTCTCAACGACTCCCGAGTCACCCTATGGGGTTCAAAAGGCTCTTGGGCTTAGTCTCAATGACTCCCGAGTCATCCTTAGGGGTTTCAAAAGGCTCGCAACACTGACCCCAGAGTCAGCCTCAAGATCGAGTCCAGCATCGACCTCAGTGCCCACGTGGCTCCCTATCGACTCTAGTGTCAGCCTCAGCACCGACTCTAGAGTCGGCCCCAGTATCGACCCCAAAGTCGATCTCAGTACTGACCTAGAGCCAATGGCCAACAGCCATTAGGTAGCCTCCCCTCAGCTGATGAAAGGGACTTAAGACCTTCGATCGAGTAAGTCTTTACTCCAAATTCACTTAATGCAGGATTTTAAGTACTGCAATCTGGCTGAGGGCAGCGCGGCCCCGTCACAGATTTGTATGAGTGCAAGGCACAGAACAACGAAATGCACTATAGAAAGCTAAGTACTCCAAATTTGAAAAGAAAGTTTGTTTTTCATTAACTGTCAAAAAGTTTACAAAATGTCGACTCAAGTCGGACTTTGATACAAAGATAAAACAAAAAGGAAAAGGTAAGGCCTTCAGGGCATGGCGGGTGTCAGTCCATCATCAGCCGGTGCTAATATGACATCGACTGACCTCTCCACGATCGATGGCTCCTTCGGCTCTTCATCGTCATAAGGCTCAAGGTCGTCAAGGCCCATGACGTCGAAGACCCTGCCCACTTTCTCCTTGCAATCCTTGAAGCCCTGCAAGTAAACCCAGATAGAGGCCTCCACCAGAACATCCTCAAAATCGGCAGAGCCCCGGTAGTGCTCCACCATCTCCGCGGCCTTCCTCTCGGTCATTGTGGCCCTCTCCTCGACATCTCACACCGCCGCCTCTAGCTCCGTTGGCTTCGCCATCGCCGCGCGCATATGTGCCTTGACATTGGCCATCCTGGCATCAGCCATTCGAGTGATCGCCTTGGCATCATCGGCCCACTCTTTGCCACCCTCACTTGTAGGGTGATGGTGTGGAGCTGAAGGTCGCGCACACTCAGTTTAGCCACAACATCCTCCAGCTTCGCTTCGGTGACCCGGGCATGCTCGAGCTCCATTGTTGCCTGACGCTTCACCTCCTCGAGTTCCTCTGCCTGCTCGGCACGGGCGACTCCAAAGCATTCTCAGCCTTCTCGGCTCGGGCTTGAGCAGTGGACGCGTTCCGCCGAGCGCAAGTAAGGACTGCATTGGCTCGAGGGCAACATCCCGAGGGACGAACATAGAGTTCATCGATTGCATGAAGACAACCCCTATCAGTGTACAGTGTGGCGAGGAAACTTTGTGAGGGGACGAAGAGATACTTACCAAAAAAAGAGCCACGAACGCATCCCCCAAAGACATCAGCAGCCCGTTAGCGGCGGAGCACCTCTCAAAACTCTGGCAGACATGTCCGGGCTAGCAGTCGCTCCACCACATGGTAATGGTTCATCAGGGACGATCGCAACGGGATCGCCACTAGCACGCCCGCCTCCATGGGTTTGGTGACCCCGAAGTCATGGGTGTAGGGCCGAAAACAGGTGGTGCCTCCTCACGGTCGGCTCCTCGAGCGACGATCTCCTACGGTCGACACCTCGGGTGGCGGCCTCCCTAGCCGTTGGCTCTATCGCTGCTGGGACTCCCTAACCGGCCTACTCCCCCATCGGCGGACCTCCTTCGAAGCCGGTCCTATCTCCGATGGGGTCGGCCCTATCTCTGTGGGAGCTGCTCCATCTTTGGGACCACTTCACCCCTCGGTTCCTCCTGGTCCGATTGGGCAGTGAGATTGTTGGCCCAGATGGCAACCCAAGAGGGGGGTGAATTGGGTTCTTTAAAAAATTTAAACCTTTTGAAAAATTAGCTTTAAGTTAAATGAAATTAAATGCAAGGCAAATATAAAGCACAAACAAGGAGATAGAGATAGAGATAATGGAAGCACGGCAAACATGATTTTATAGTGGTTCGGTGTATCCAACACCTACGTCCACTCCCAAGATTCACTTGGGTCCACACTATAATCGACTAGATTACAGCCGAGTTGTTTTACAAGATCACAACTCAAAACTTGTTGTTTTCCCCGGGATCACAACGAACCCAGCCGGTTTTTCGGGCTCACCAGCACAAAACCCTAAACTCAAGCTTATCTAGCTTGACCCGAGGTATACAACCTCCACTAGTTCAATCCCCCAGATTGAACCAGCACAAACAAGAATGAAAAGATTTTTCAATAATACAAAGCTCCTCAAATGAGCAGATATTCAAATGAATGAACAAATAAGTTTAGAAAAGCCTGTTTGAAGTAGATTGGAGTTGAGCTTTTCTTCTTTTCTTCTTTTCCTCTTCTCTTTGGAGATGTTGAATCAGGCCTCAGCTTTGATTCGTTGCAAATGTTGCGGATGAGAAGTTGGAAAATCTTCAAAACAGAGTTTCTTCTTCCCCTTTGAGAATCCTTCGATTTTTTAAGATTGAATGCCTTGGATTCTTCTTTGAGCTTTGTGGAGTGGAAGGATTTGAATTTGAGTGCTTTTCTCTTGAGATTCAGGCTCAGGCTTTCTCGGATTTTTGATTTGAAATTTCTCTATTTTTCGTCCTCTCTTTTCAAACGGGTGTTTTCCCTTTTTATAGATTTCTTTTAATCCATTTTGGGAAGAAAACTAGCCGTTGGAATGTACCTGGAAACAAAATATATCCGTTAGAAATTAGGTAAAAAGGAAATATTACCGTTAGAGCTGATCTGGCAATTTAAATATTCGTCCCAGACAGGTTGGAGTCGGCTCCAACTTTTCAGGTGTCGGCTCCAAGTCGTTTTTCCAAAAATAGAAAGTTCTGAGTTCGTCGAGGAGTCGGCTCCGAAAAAGTTAGGTGTCGGCTCGCCATCGTCAGGTGTCGGCTCCCGAATACTGTAGGTGTCGGCTCCAAGATGCTCAAAAAATCAACGTTCTGTCCCCGCATCGGAGTCGGCTCCAGACACTGTAAGTGTCGACTCCGAAACTCTGGGTGTCGGCTCCGAAACTCTAGGTGTCGGCTCCGGACCGTATCAAAAATCAGAAGAAAATTTGAATGGCCATGGGGTCGGCTCCAGGAATTCTAGGTGTCGACTCCAGGTTCTGAAACTTTGAAATTGATGTTTTGCAATTGATTCAAAACACGTTTCTTAATTTATTTAAATTGATCAAATATTTTTGAGTCCTGAAATACTTGTCAAATCCAATAGTAACAAATAAATATACTCAATTCCTTTATTAATCATCAAAATCAATAGTTGGGTCAACAATCCCCCTTTTTGATGATTATAAAAACATTGAGTATATGCATAGTATTCTTAAATTAAAATTTTAAGAGAGTGATCCTCATAAGTAAGCTCCCCCTGAATAAGGTAGCTCCCCCTATGAAGTTCAAATTATCAATTGTTCGTGTTTGATACTTAGAATTTAGTCATTTCAATTTTCACTTAAGCTTAATTGAATTAATGCATATCCAAAATCACTTGTATCACTTGATACAAAGTCACTTGATACTCATTTAAATGCCAATTAAAGCATAACCAATCAATGCATATACAACATAACTTTCTCCAATTAAATTAATCAAATAAGCTTTAATTGCAATTAATAATCAATGCATATACGACATAACTTTCTCCCCTTTTTTGTAATCAACAAAAAGATAAAGAAAAGTTAAGTCAAAAGATCAAATTGATAGATCAAAAGATAATTTCATTTCATCAAAAGTCAAGTGTTACAAAATGAAACTGAAATTTCATTAAAAAGAAACTATGCTTACATTACATCAGAATTATACTTTCATTACATCAAAATTGAAACTTTCATTACATCAATATATATTAGTTCTAATTATCCTTGTTAAATGTCTACAATCTTCTGCATTCCTTCAGTCTGAAGCTTGACGTAGTCTTTTAATCTTTCATCAACAAAAGTACAAGCAGTGACAATTTTATCTTGTAACTCGGCATTGCTCTTTGAATAGGTTTCAGAATCTCCACAAATGTCTTTAAGTTCTTCAAAAATGTTCTTCAAGTCACTACTTAAAGATCCAGTAGAAGAGCTAAGAGTTGATTCAATTTTGGCAATCCGATCATCTAAGGAATAAAGAGTTTCTTTAAGATTCATAAATTTGTTGTCAAACTCAGTCTTCAATTCATCCTTCTGAGCAGCAAGAAGATTTTTGAGTTGCTCTAACTGAAGGTCTGAAAATCCGACTGAAGAAGTGGATGAAATCACAGGTACTGGGGCAGGAGCTGGAGCAGGAGTACTAGGATGCGGAGAGGGAATCCTCATAGACGGACCAGCCTCACAAGGTGCAGAATGTCTGGGCTCAGGGGCTCTCTCATCTACGTTGCCTTTCCTTTCCCACTGACCATTAATCTTGACAAATCCCATTCGATGTAAAGTAGCCAAACTATAATAATCGGTGTGTCTCAGGCTCTTTGATGGTTCATTCTCTAGAATCACTACTCCTTGGCTCCTGAATACCATCGTGAGAATCATGCCATAAGGTAGTGATGATCTTCTCTTCCCTCCGGCCTCGGCCATATAGAATATCATCATGGCTGCTAGGTTAATAGGCTGACCGGTCAATACACTATCCATCACAACAATGTCCCGCTCGGAGACATACTCAAAACGTCCGGTCTTTGGGAACAAATCCTGCTGCAAATGTTGTGTAACAACCTTAATTCCAGGGCAACTGATTAGCCCTAATTTCCTCAAATTCTTCAACAACTCTTCCTAACATCCTTGATAAGGCCGCTGATCTATCACTGTGCATATCCGCAGCTAATCCGGTAATAGGGATGCTCAGGAGATTTCCTAATTTTTGGAATGTAAGATGAATCCGTCTGCCTCTAACAGAGCTTACTAAACCACCATCTCCTCTAGATAAATTGAAATAAAATTCTTTTACTAAAGCTGGGTAAGTGGGAACATCAAGAGAGCAGACTCTATCCCATCCGAGCTCCTTAAGTTGATTACCAATTGAAAAACCCTCGGATTGAAAGAATTCGAAGTCAACTTTCCTACCCATTGTGATTACCCTCCCTGCTAGGGTATCTACCTGAGGTGAAGTGGTGTTAGGATTGTCTGAATCGGTGGAGGAATCCTCGCTTGGAGACGGCTCGCGGACGGGTCGCCTCACGGAACGCTTCCCGGTCACCACAGTCGCTCCAAACACCGAACCTCTCCTCTTAGGCGCCATTGGATCCTTAGGAAAGCTTGGGAGGAGTGGAATTAGAGATGGGGAGACTTTGAGAGAGTTTAGGAGGGATTTGGTTGAGGATTCGATAGTTTAGGAAATGACGAGGTGTCGACTCTGCCCTAATAAATCAATTTTGGATTCCCAGGTGTCGACTCCCGCAAAGTCGGGTGTCGACTCCAAATCGCTAACACAGTCAGCGCTCGAACTGGAGTCGGCTCCACTTACACGGGTGTCGGCTCCAAGGTCAGGGACCGAGAGCGACACAGACAAAGGTGTCGACTCCTCATTCTGAGGTGTCGACTCCAATGACAGTTTCAGAGAAAAATAATTGAGATTCAAACAACTGAAACTTGCCAAAAGAAATTCTATAAAATTTTGATAAAATTTTGGAGTATTAAGAATCAAGATGCACAGATGACTAGATGATTTGTCCTTAAAATTATGAAAGGAATATCAAGAAATTAATAGAAATCTAGATAGTCATTCCTTAGTGTTTCAAAATCAATCCAAAGGGTCACATATCCCTAATTCACCTCTAAGATAACAAAATCTCTCTTCACTCAAAGGTTTTGTAAATATATCAGCTAATTGTTCTTCAGTATTAACATATTCAAGACAAATTTCATTATTAGCTACATGTTCTCTTATAAAGTGATATCTAATTTCAATATGTTTTGTTCTTGAATGTTGAATTGGATTTTTAGTTAGATTTATTGCACTTGTGTTATCACATCTAATTGGAGTTTTATCAAGTGTTATGCCATAATCTTCAAGTTGTCTCTTAATCCAAAGGATTTGAGCACAGCAACTTCCAGCTGCAACATATTCTGCTTCAGCAGTAGATAATGCAACCGAATTTTGCTTTTTGCTAAACCAGGAGATTAAGTTACTACCTAAGAATTGACATGCTCCACTTGTGCTTTTTCTATCTAATTTACATCCAGCATAGTCAGAGTCAGAGTATGCAATCAAGTTTAATGTCGAGTCTCTAGAATACCATAAACCTACATTTTTAGTTCCACTTAAATATCTTAAGATTCTTTTTACAGCAATTAAGTGAGATTCTTTAGGTTCAGATTGAAATCTAGCGCATAAACATACAGCAAACATTATATCTGGTCTACTGGCTGTTAAGTAAAGAAGAGATCCGATCATACCTCTGTAATATTTTTGATCTACTTTCTTACCATCTTCATCTTTGTCCAACTTGCATGAAGGACTCATAGGAGTTCCAAGTGGTTTGATTGACTCCATTCCAAACTTCTTGAGCAATTCTTTTTGTATTTGGCTTGATTGATGAAAATTCCTTCTTTGCTTTGCTTGATTTGAAGTCCTAGGAAGAAGTTGAGTTCTCCCATCATGCTCATTTCAAACTCACCCTGCATCAACTTAGCAAATTCTTGACATAACAAATTGTTAGTAGCACCGAATACATATCATCAACATATATTTGTACTACTAATAAATCCTTGTCTTTTCTTTTCAAAAATAGTGTTTTATCAACATTTCCTCTTATAAAATCATTTTCAATTAGAAATTTACTTAATCTTTCATACCAAGCTCTAGGTGCTTGTTTTAAACCATATAGTGCTTTGTGTAATTTAAAAACATGATTTGGAAATTCATGATCTTCAAAACCAGGTGGTTGTTCAACAAAAACTTCTCATTTATAAATCCATTTAAAAATGCACTTTTAACATCCATTTGAAATAAATTGATATGCAAATGACATGCAAATGCAAGTAATAATCTAATTGCTTCTAGTCTAGCTACCGGTGCAAAAGTTTCATCAAAATCAATTCCTTCTTCTTGATTATATCCTTTTGCAACTAATCTAGCTTTGTTTCTAATTACTATGCCATTTTCATCTAATTTATTTCTAAATACCCATTTTGATCCTATAACAGAGTGATCTTTAGGTCTATCTACAAGAGTCCAAACATTATTTCTAGCAAATTGATTTAATTCTTCTTGCATAGCTAACATCCAATTATTATCTTTTTCTGCTTCTTCAATAGTTTTGGGTTCAATTTGAGATACAAATGCAAGATGATTATTGATGTTTCTCATTGATGATCTAGTTCTTACTCCTTGAGATGGATCACCTATAATTAATTCTTTTGGATGACCATAGGCATATCTCCAATCTCTAGGAAGATCTACATCATTATGATTTGCATCAACAACATCAACACTAGGAGAATCATTATCTTTAGCTTCTTGTTCATGATCTGAAGATACATCTATATTCAGTTTTTCAATATCTCTTTCTAGAATGTTTGTATCTTCCTCATCATCAATCTTTTCAGAACTGATGCTAAAGATTCATCAAAAATTACATGAATAGATTCTTCTACAATTAAGTTTCTCTTGTTAAACACTCTATAGGCTTTACTAGATGTTGAATATCCTAAGAAAATGCCTTCATCAGATTTTGCATCAAATTTTCCTAGATTATCTTTACCATTATTATGAATGAAACATTTACAACCAAATGCATGAAAGTAACTTATGTTTGGTTTTCTATTATTCCATAGTTCATAAGGAGTTTTCTTAATGATTGGCCTAATTAAAGCTCTATTAAGAATGTAACATGCCGTGTTTATAGCTTCCGCCCAAAAGTACTTTGGTAAGTTGCTTTCACATAGCATGGTACGGGCCATGTCTTCTAAGGTTCTATTTTTTCTTTCAACTACTCCATTTTGTTGTGGTGTTCTAGGTGCTGAAAAATTATGATGAATGCCATTTTCTATGCAAAAGTTTTCAAATAAATGATTTTCAAATTCAGTGCCATGATCACTTCTTAGAGACACTATGGTGTTGTTTTTCTCATTTGTGACCTTCTTGAAGAATTTCAAAACAATGGAAAGGTCTCATCTTTATGAGCTAAAAATAATACCCAAGTGTATCTAGAATAATCATCTACAATCACAAGACCATATTTCTTTCCTCCTAGACTTGTGGTTCTAGTAGGTCCAAAAAGATCCATGTGAAGTAGTTCAAGTGGCCTAGAAGTGGAAACAATATTTTTAGTTTTGAAAGAATTTCTAGTTTGTTTTCCAAATTGACATGCATCGCAAATTTTGTTATTTTCAAAATCTAGTTGTGGAAGTCCTTTTACTAAATCCATTCTAATTAATTTTGAAATAAGGTGTGTGCTTGCATGACCTAATCTACGATGCCATAACCAACCAATCTCATTCATATTAGCATTATTAGCAACTAAGCAATGATTACTAGTAGACAAATTGTCTAAATCAATCAAGTATACATTGCCATTTCTATTTCCAATAAAAATAATGCTATTATCAATGGGATTAGAAACAGTGCAGATAGAAGCTTCAAATGATACTTTAAAACCTTTATCACATAATTGACTAATACTTATTAGATTATGTTTTAAACCATTAACATATAAGACATTTTCAATATATGTGGAGGGAGTTATTTGAATTTTACCAAACCCCATGATTTGGCCTTTGCCATTGTCACCAAATGTAACAACTCCTCCTCTTTTGCTCTCAAGGGTGATGAATTGATCCTTGTCACCCGTCATGTGTCTTGAGCAGCCACTATCGAGATACCACTTTCGCTTTGATCTTTTGGCCGCAAGACACTCCTGCAAAAATAATTAAGTCTTATATTTAGGTACCCAAGCCTTCTTGGGTCCTTCATGGTTAGTAGCATAAAAGATTGTTCCTTTGGGAACCCATATTTTCTTCCTTTATTATTTAATTTTTTGTTACTTTTCTTGCATACATTCATAGGATTTATGACCTTTCTTGTTACAATAATGACATGTAACATTATCTCTATTTTGTTCTTTTCTAAAAAAGTTTTTGACAAATTTTTGTTTTAAGTTAGGTCTATATCCTAAACCAGCTTTATCAATATAGCTCTTTGATTGCTTAACAATAAATTAAGTTTTTCAGAACTATAAGTAAATTTATCAACAATACTTTTATATTTATCAACTTCCTTCTTTAATTTATCATTTTCATTAGAAATTGATTCCTTTTCTTTTGTCAAATTATCATTTTCAGATTTTAGTATTTTAATCTCATTAGTAAGATTGTCTTTTTCTTTGATAAAAATTGAGCTATCATTTTTCAAAGACTTGTATTTCTTTTTCAAAATTTTAAATCATCTACTAGTTCATTGAAAGCTTCAAATAATTCATCAAAGCAAAATCATCACAAGGGTTTTCAGAACTTACCTCATCATCCTCGTTTGCCATGAAGCAAATGTTGGCAACTTCTTTTTGTTCTTCCTCCGAAGAGGATTCATCGCTGTCGCTCCAAGTTGCAACATAGGCTTTCTTCTTCTTCTTGAAAGTCTTCTTCAGTTGAGGACAATCATATCTAAAGTGCCCCGGTTTCTTACACTCATAGCAAATCAAGGGGTCTTTCTCTTTGTCCTTGTCCTTTTTTTTCTTTTTCTCCTTCCATCTTAAATCCAGATTTCTTCTTTTGGAAGGGTCTCTTCTTCTCATGAATTTTTTGAATTTTCTTGCTAGAAGAGCTGTCTCATCATCATCATCATCATCACTGCAGCTTTCCTCACTTTCTGCAGCCTTAAGAGCTATAGTTTTCTTTTTCTTGACTTCCTCCTCTTGATGTTGTTTCATGGTTAGCTCATGAGTCATCAAGGATCCAAGTAGCTCCTCCAAAGGGTAAAGTGTTGAGGTCCTTGGCTTCTTGGATTGCTGTCACCTTTGCTTCCCAAGTCCTTGGAAGTGACCTAAGAATTTTGCGAACAAGTTCAGAATTAGTATAGGTTTTCCCAAGACTCTTCAAACCATTTACAATATCAGTGAATCTAGTATACATGCATGCTATAGTTTCAGTTTGTTCCATGCTAAATAATTCATATTTATGAACAAGAATATTTATTTTAGATTCTTTTACTTGATTAGTACCCTCATGGGTAACCTCTAATCTATCCCAAATCTCTTTTGCGGAATTACATGTAGAAATGCGATTAAATTCGTTAGCATCTAATGAACAATATAAAACATTCATGGCCTTAGCATTGAGCTGTGCCATTTTCCTATCATTATCATTCCAATCCCTTTCGGGCTTAGGAACAATAGTGCCATCAACAATGTGTGTGGGTGTACTAGGTCCATTAATTATAACACCCCATAATTCATAATCAGAAGCTTGAATGAATATCCTCATTCTTGCTTTCCAATATGAATAGTTGGAACCATTAAATAAGGGAGGTCTATTTGTAGAATGACCTTCGGCAAATGAAGATCCAACTTGAGCTGCCATTTGGATCTTTAGCTCTTGATCGTGTGATCAAATAAACAATGAGCACTTGCTCTGATACCAATTGTTGGCCCAGATGGCAACCCAAGAGGGGGGGTGAATTGGGTTCTTTAAAAATTTAAACCTTTTAAAACTATTAGCTTTAAGTTAAATGAAATTAAATGCAAGGCAAATATAAAGCACAAACAAGGAGATAGAGATAGAGATAATGGAAGCACGGCAAACACAATGATTTTATAGTGGTTCGGTGTATCCAACACCTACGTCCACTCCCAAGATTCACTTGGGTCCACTATAATCGACTAGATTACAGCCGAGTTGTTTTACAAGATCACAACTCAAAACTTGTTGTTTTTCCCGGGATCACAACGAACCCAGCCGGTTTTTCGGGCTCACCAGCACAAAACCCTAAACTCAAGCTTATCTAGCTTGACCCGAGGTATACAACCTCCACTAGTTCAATCCCCCAGATTGAACTAGCAAACAAGAATGAAAAGATTTTTCAATAATACAAAGCTCCTCAAATGAGCAATATTCAAATGAATGAACAAATAAGTTTAGAAAAGCCTGTTTGAAGTAGATTGGAGTTGAGCTTTTCTTCTTTTCTTTTCTTCTCTTTGGAGATGTTGAATCAGGCCTCAGCTTTGATTCGTTGCAAATGTTGCGGATGAGAAGTTGGAAAATCTTCAAAACAGAGTTTCTTCCCCTTTGAGAATCCTTCGATTTTTCAAGATTGAATGCCTTGGATTCTTTTTGAGCTTTGTGGAGTGGAAGGATTTGAATTTGAATGCTTTTCTCTTAAGATTCAGGCTCAGGTTTTCTCGGATTTTTGATTTGAGATTTTTCTATTTTCCGTCCTTTTTTCAAACAGGTGTTTTCCCCTTTTTATAGATTTCTTTTAATCCATTTTGGGAAGAAAACTAGCCATTGGAATGTACCTGGAAATAAAATATATCCGTTAGAAATTAGGTAAAAAGGAAATACTACCGTTAGAGCTGATCTGGCAATTTAAATATTCGTCCCAGTCAAGTTGGAGTCGGCTCCAACTTTTCAGGTGTCGGCTCCAAGTCGTTTTTCCAAAAATAGAAAGTTCTGAGTCCGTCGAGGAGTCGGCTCCGAAAAAGTTAGGTGTCGGCTCCCGAATACTGTAGGTGTCGGCTCCAAGATGCTCAAAAAATCAACGTTCTATCCCCGCATCGGAGTCGGCTCCAGACACTGTAAGTGTCGACTCCGAAACTCTGGGTGTCGGCTCCGAAACTATAGGTGTCGGCTCCGAAACTCTAGGTGTCGGCTCCGGACCGTATCAAAAATCAGAAGAAAATTTGAATGGCCATGGGGTCGGCTCCAGGAATTCTAGGTGTCGACTCCAGGTTCTGAAACTTTGAAATTGATGTTTTGCAATTGATTCAAAACACGTTTCTTAATTCATTTAAATTGATCAAATATTTTTGAGTCCTGAAATACTTGTCAAATCCATTAGTAATCAAATAAATATACTCAATTCCTTTATTAATCATCAAAATCAATAGTTGGGTCAACAATAGGACTTATGTTTATCCTTACTAGATCCATCCTCTATTAGATTAGCCTTACTAGTCATTTCCTTAGCCTTTTCTATCTTTTCTCGGGCTCTGTTTTGCTCTTCAATCCTAATATGCACAATAACATCTTTAAGGGACATAGACTTTCTTTTATGCTTTAAATTATTCTTATAATCTTTCCAAGATTCAGGTAATTTTTCAATTAGGGATCCAGCAATAAAAGCATCAAGAAGAATAATATTTTCATTTTTAAGGTCATCTATTAGAACATGGAAAGCATGGATCTGAGATGACACATCCTTATCTTCTGACATGGTAAAGTTAAAAAGGTTTCCTATAGTAAATTTCTGAGAACCAGCATCTTCAAGAATATATTTTCTTCTAAGGCTTTCCCAAATTTCAGAGGCTGATTTAATAGGATAATAAATATCAAATAGTTCATTGGATAGAGTACTAAGAATAGTATGCCTACATATTCTATTAGCCTTTTCCCAGGTTAGAAGGTCCTCCTCTTTCTCAGGTTTAGGATCAGTCAAAACAGATACTATATTATAAACATCTAATATTGAAAATAATTTATCTTGCCAACGTTTATAATGGGAACCAGTAAATTGCTCAATCTTGGATGTATCGGGAAAGGACTTAGTAGCAGCAACCATAATAGAGTCCATATCTACTCTTAAGATTGTTGGATAAGTTTGAGGAAAGATAGTACCTGGGAAGATCTTATCTATTTGAGAAGTTGAGAAGATGCTGTGGCATACAAGGCACTGTCCTTAAGAGTATATTCACGCCTCTCGGAGATAATATCTCGGTGCAGAAGATTAGAGCACGACTACCCTCCAGGATACAATAGCAACGAGTCTTCTAACAAGCGTGCACACACCAATGTCAGAAGAGGATGAACAACCGAATGAGTTCCTTCTCTTTGGGTAAGAACGGAGCAAAGCAAAAGAATGAATCTCTGGACTGGATAAGGATGAGGGAATGGATCTCCGGATAATGATGGAAAGAGCAAGATTTGAATTTTATTTTCACCGGAAGGCATTGTTTCGAATATTTATAAGATAGCAAGCACCGGTTGAAAGCAGTGAGTCAATCCAACGGGAATGACGATTCAGTCTAAAGGTCGATCAGCGTCCAACGGTTGGTCAAACAAAATAAAAGACTTATCAAGACTTATCACGAACGTAGAGATATATAAGTCAAAAGACTGATCAAAAGAAAAATAAAAGGACTTATCCTACCGGTTGAAATAAAAAGACTTATCCTACCGATTGAAAACGACGTATCAGATAAAATGACTTATCAAATCAAAAGGCTTTTGAATATTGAAATCTCCAACAATATCCACATTAAGTAATATTTAATATTTAATTTGATTTTTTTGGGGGGGAGTGTTCTTTATTTGAAACGTTTAAGACGGAAGGATCTCTTACCTTGGACTGGAGGTCGTTTCTGCTTGCAAGATCATTTTTTATCAAAACCTATGGAGATGATGGAGGAGGAGGAGGAGGAGAAGGGCTAGATTATAAGCAAAACATGATTGAGATGAGATGGGATAAATATGAGATGGGATGAATGGTGTATAACTGAATCGTTAATTAAACAGGAGGGATATTGAGCCTTTTGATTTTACATGCAAGGGGTCAGAACATCAGTCCAAAATATTAAGCCAATAAAGAAGCTTGCTGTCCGGCCGGGCTCTTCCTCCACATGGACACAAAATATCTGCCAAGGTTGTTGTTGTTGAGAACTCATGTTTGTAGTTAGTTTGATAATTGATTTTGGATTTCACGATTCACTTTACTTTTTTTTTTTCTTTTTATTCCTAAAAGTATGCATGAAACAACATTCACAGGAGGGATATTTAAAAAAAAAAACAAAAAAAAAAAACAAAAAAGAAAAAGACGGGGAACAGAGGCAGGTCTCCGAAGAAAAGCATCGCTTGCATGCACGGATGCCTCTATAGTTTGCAGATTTTACCATTCCAAAATAATAATAATAATATAATAATAATAATAATAATAAAACCATGCGCCATGCCGTGTAGCTTTAAACATTTGATGCTCTACATGACAAGAAGACAGACAGAGCAGAAAAGGGAGTTCTCACATCTATTTCCAGGAAAGACCATGTTGCTTCATGCGAAGTGATGACCTTGGTCCTAGTGAGTCACCATCAAAGAGAACTTCTGTTGAAAGCAAGAATACTTTAATTAATCCATCATCGAGTGGTTCATCTTCAAAGAAGATTATGTGATCATTGGAGAAGAGCTGTTTCTTATAGGAATCAATTAAAGCGATAGATATATTTCATGCAATGCCACAACAACCGCCCGCATTTTCGCCTATTGATCAGTATTCCAGGGAGTTGTGAAAGAATGACCACAGGTCCCATGGTCTTATGGTATCGTTTGCAAAGCCAGCTAAGATTAAGCATTGGTGATAACTGATTAATCATATCATGCTTATGTCACCGGGCTTTTAATCGGCATGCGCAAAGCGCTCCCTATGACCACTAAGTTCTTACGTCTATAGGTGATAGCGTTAGAGAAACACTTTCCCTAACCAGCCTTATCTAGAACAATGAATAAAAATCCGCGAAGAACAAAGTCCCACCCAAACACAAAAGATGTACGGAAAGCAAAGCCTTCCCAACCAAGAACTCTCCACTAAGTAACTTGGAAAATAATGAGGTTACCCGAAGGTTACAAAGACACTCCTCTCGGCCCGCCTAACTTAGACCTGCGCCGCTAATCCAGCTGCTCGCCAACCTCACTCGACCTTCTCACTCCTCTCGGATGTTTTCTTCCTTGGAACGATGAAAGTCTTCCTCTCATCCAATCTGACCAATTGCCAAGGCCTAGGGTCCGCCCAACCTTATATAGGCCCGCCCAACCACCTTAGCCACCGCCTGAATGGGTTGGATAAGCCTTATCCCCAAGGCCTTATCCAAAAATCCAGTGGATAAGCCTTATCCAAAGGCTATCTCAACAAATCTCAAAATACCGGATGTATCCTTCATCGAACCGTCCACCAACGGCCCGTCGAACCATCCGCCCAGCTGCTCAGGCGCACGCCTGGCTCTGTGCGTGCACGCCAGCTGCGCGCGCTCGGCCGTGCCGCTTGCACGGCCGCGCGCCAACATGTCGTGGATGCGTTTGCCAAGCTGGCAGCGCGTCCGCGTGATCTGCCCGAAAATCGCGGGATATCCCGCCGAAATCTCCACTCCGCTGGCTCCGCGTAACCGCCCGAAGATCTCGGCTATCCTCCGAAAATCTCGACCCCGCTGGCACCACGTCCATCCTGCGTGCATGCGCCCAGCGGGTCGGTTGGCCCGGCCAACGATCGGGTCACATATAAGGATGGCACGTGCCCGCCTGCCGGCCAACTGCAACCATCACGCGCGCCAACGGCCAACCGTCCAAACCGGCCAAACTATTGCAACCGTCGCACGCCCACGCATAGGACCGTGCGCGCGCCGACGCACGCATGCTCGTGTTAGCCCTCACAGGGCAGCGCATGCCCAGCGCCCGCCGAATGCGCGCACCTGCGCCCAGCGACCGCCGCTGACCCGCGCGCGCCTGCGCCCGCGCCCAGCGCCCGCCGCTGGCCCGCGCGTCCCAGCGCCGGCTTGCGTACGTACCATGCGCGGGCGCCCAGCGCCCACCGCTGGCCCGCGCATCCCAGCGCCGACTCGCGTACGTGCCCGCGCACATCAAAGGGCAGCGCATGCCCAGCGCCCGCCGAATGCGCGCACCTGCGCCCAGTGACCGCCGCTGACCCGCGCGCGCCTGCGCCCGCGCCCAGCGCCCGCCGCTGGCCCGCGCGTCCCAGCGCCGGCTTGCGTACGTACCATGCGCGGGCGCCCAGCGCCCACCGCTGGCCCGCGCATCCCAGCGCCGACTCGCGTACGTGCCCGCGCACATCAAAGGGTCTTGGCAACATGCCAAAGCCCTATCCGCATGCCCAAGGGCAGCGTACTGTCCCTAGAGTGGCCAAGCATGTGCATGCACTAGCCACGCACCGTGCGACCAAAGCGCCTCTCACCATACTTGCGCGGCATCCTACATTGTGCCACCCTAAGGGTTCTACAGAAACGAGCAACCTTGCAGGCAGGACACTACCCATGTGCAAGACTTGGCCTGCGCGCAACCTCACCGCGCACCGCATGGCCAAGGCCGTAACACTTATGTTACTACATTCTAATAATAGGTCTTTTCTTTAAAAAAAATATTTTTAATTTTTTGTTTCAAATCAATTATTTTTTAAAAAAATTGAAAAATAATTTTAGCTGATACATATATTTTGATTATTTATCATTTTTTTTTTAAATTAAAATTTACTATTATACAATTGAAAACTATGAAAATTCATCTCATCTACATCTACATCTACATCTACATTGCATTCAGAAAAAAGATAAGAGATGGGTTGACTGAAAAAACAATGAATACCATTGCCAAAAGGACCTCCACTGCAAACACAGCAAACCCACAATAGTTAGATTTGCATAATCGACCATCAACAATAGAGACACACAGCAAATGGACAACTAAGGAGATCACTCCGGAAATCCAAGATAGAGTGCCGACAGAAAATATGGAAAAACAAACCTATAGAGGAAGGAGCACAAATGAGAACCATTTTTTGCCATCCAGAACTGCATAAAAACTCATAAACTAATAAAAAATCTTTCAGCTGAGCAGATCTCTCAAATGCTTGCAGCACAAGATGAGACACAGCATGGTTGAAGAGTCGAGTCAAACACAACAGATTATGTGGTGTTAATGGAGAGTCCATTAGAAGCATATTGCAAAGCAACCATCCCACTCGAAAAACAGGCAACTTTTCCTATCGAGATAATAAGTTTCTAATACAAAAATATATTCCATTCGCTGGACATTTCCAATAGCTTCTTGAATAATAATATCTGTAACATCTCATAAATAACCAGTAAAAGCACTTTTAAAGTGAGTTATTGAAGGAGAAGACTTCGTCATGGAACTAGCCGCTGGGGATCACGAGGGAAAAGTGAAGTTTTGCGTATGTTATTGAGAGCACAGAAAAGCATAACCACTCGCTCCAGGCCCACACCAAACCCACCATGTGGAGGTGCACCATACCTGCAATAAAGTGAACCAGATTAATTTGAAGTAAAATTCATTATTCACATGATAAACCTAGAATGCATTTCTAAATCAAGTACAGCATAACAATGATAATTTATGACCCCGTTCTTCTCAATGCAGTGTCAGAACCAACAAGAAGCTGTGCTAATCAACATCCAATAACGGCAGAATATGCAACCATTAACTTGAAGCGCTAATGGATGATAAATAAAGGCAACTTTAGTCGGGTAAAGTTGCTTTCCTTCTTTTTTTCTCTTTTGTTCTTCATGAGGAGAGAAATATAAAGTATGATATCTGAAAGACTTCATACTTGGTCTCTATACCTTGGAGAACTCTTATGGCTATAAAGCTAGCAGTATGGAGGGAAAAAAAAAATTTCATCTAACTCTAACTAGTTTTGAGTTTAAGACTTAATTATCATTGTTGTTCTTTCTTTTGTTTTTTCCTTGACTTCTTTATCCAGGCGCTAAAATCATACTAGACCAGTAGGCCACATATGAAAAATTTTCACAATAGAATAGGGTTGTGACCTTCAAGTTGCAATTTGGAAAATTTGGAATCCTGGGCATAAACTTGGGTCTTGTGCTGATGAACAATAACAATCCTAATGAATGTAAATGAAACAAGCAGACTCTAGTAGTCCGTTGGGATGCAGTTATCAATTAAGAGCATGTGCGGAATCTATTTGAACAATCCACTAAGTGGATAGGGAAACAAAAATTTGTCGAGAGAGGGCAGAGGTGAGAGCCAACCTATTCTCTTGTATCTTCTTTAAATCTTTTGTTATGAAAGTGAGAAACTAAACAATTCTAGAAGCTAATCATCAAGATTTCTAACTACAAGAATATTTTACCCATTTCTATCCAATTTTTGTCCAGGTTTACATGGACTAGAAATTATGAAAATTTTGCCATCAAACTATGCTTATGAAACTTGAGTAACACAGAACGTAGGGCTTAAGCCTTTCATATTAATGCATATATCCTCGTAAAAAACATTACTGGCTTTCAATAGGAAAACACAAAACAAGAAGAAAAGGCCCAACAAACATGACATTTTTTGAAGAAAATGTGAATTCATACCTGAAAGAGTCAATGTATGTTAATATACTCTTATCATCAATTTTGCATGCCACTGCACGTTGAGTCAATAATTCAGGTAAGTGTACTCTCTGAGCGCCTGAAATTATTTCCTCACCTAGAAGAAATTCCAAACAGATTAGAGCACAGTAGAATATTGAAAATTTCCAGCATATTTTACAATGTTGTTGAAATCAACTTTCTAGAAGGCTCCAAGTTCTAGACCATCCTATGCAACTTGAAATTAAACAACTAAAGTAACAAGGCTCAGACATCGACAGACATCTACAATACCTGGCACAATACTGGCCCTTCTTTTAAAACCAAATTCTAAGATACTAGAGTATCATACATATTCCAAATATGATGGTAAGAAACTAAAGAGCATATGGTACTGTAGTCCATTCTAGGAAAAAAACACAATATGAATGATGTCCAACATTTTGTGAGTATTGTTATTGCCTCAGATTTTTTTCTAAATCATGCATGGCTGAATTTGAAAAAGAGGCAAATAGCTTTAGGAAGCCACCTAAACAAGACATCTTTGACCTAGATTAAAATGTTTAATCATTTAATTGTGTTTAGTCCTGCCAAAAGCATTTGCTACATTTGAACAAATGATTCTAAAAAATATAGAAGTCAATAATCAGGCTGCAACAAACAACAAACCTATAAAATTAACAGCTGATAAAACCTCAAAATCAGAATTTATATATATAGATTAGAGAAGCCTTGTCTAACGAGGAGACTGACCACTTCTCAGCCCTAACTCTTGTATATGACCATCCTTTTGCCAAAAGAGTTACAACTAAAACGTAAATATAAGAAATATTATCAAAAAAATTTCTTAAATACAGACTTAAATGAAGTACAGATTTGTCAGCTCTATAGCTGAGAGTAGATAGACAAAGGTCAAAAAAAACAAGAGGGAAAATGCAAATATATAATTGGTACTATCAAGGTAAGGGATTTCAACATCAACAGCAAAAAACACAATTAAAACACTGCTGATTTGCAGGCAAACAGCTAGCATGCACTTGGCTAGCATTGCACACGTATGTCATGTAACCTATATTGGACATACACCAATAAGCAATGCACAACTACTGAAGGTACAATAGCAACTTCATGTTATCTTTGCTATTAGGCTAGTCTTAATTCCCAGCTTTGACCATTCAAACATGTTTTTTGACCCATCTACACCAATTTGTTCATGAAAGCCCCTACTAAGACATGTCATGCTTGCTTGTGGTATATGGATTTTAAACGTGTGTGAAGAAATTCAAAAATATTATAGCAGTTTGGGAGGAACAAAAATATAAGACAATAAAATCATTCGATTATAACATAAAACACGCGTGGATCTGGTGACATAAATGTGCAATATAACTAGAGAAAAAACCCATACAAGTCTGAAACATAGAACATAATTATAATTATCTATTGCACAGGTATATGATTAGCTATGGCGCAAATCACTCTCGGCCATATGGGCAGTCAGTTATATGCTCTCCATACCATTATGATAATTTTGTATCACACTAGATATTTAGTGGCATAGTACATTCGAGACAGACAAACAAAGTCCATGTGCAATTTGATTGACACTTGGGATTCACATAATATAAATCAAAGCATGAAAGAGCTGCATGATTCTTTTTTGTTGTTTTTTCTTTAAAAAAAAAAAGAATTCCAGCATTGCTTGTAATCACACAACCACAATTTAGGAGGGCAGGCAAGTCATAGATGTAAAAAAGACTTCATAAAGAAATTCATCATATGTAAATGGCACCACTAGATCTTACAATATTATCAGACTATTAATTTTCTTTAGTCTAACACTCTAAAAGGCACTAGGACTATAAACAACTACCATCAATAGAATTTTCAGCAATCCAACAAATAGAATTTATTTCTCACCTCGAACGAAGACATCAAATGAGTTACTATATTTCGGATCATCATAACAGGGCATGGTGTAGAATGGTCTTACAACCAAAGGATACCGATAAAGAATATAAAAATCGGTGTCATACCTGTGTTGGCAAGTAAGAAGATGATGTACTTAGCCAACAGTTCTCATATGAGAAGAAAATAACCAAATGTGTTTGACATATTATAAACTCACTTCTCACGAACAAGCCGACCCAATTTCTTCTCAGCCTCTGTATTTAAGTCCCCAAAGGGGTCAACTTCTATTCCAGCTTCCTGTTAAAATGAGTTGAACTGATTTTGTCATTAATGGCAACCAGATATAGCATTCCAACCACAATTTTATTTTTCATTGTCAGATGGCCAACAACATAGGTCATACTACTAGTTAACTAAGAATTAGAATAGGTTTAGAGGTCAATTGTTTTTGCAGCATAGCTTTTACAAAAATCATAACTACCTAGTCTTCCTCAACTAACTCATGCTTCTAATTTCAATCATTAAAAATTGATAAATTCCTTCCCTAAGTCATGCACTTCTTAATCTTTACACCTCTTTGCTTACTAATAAATGTAGTACTCCAGAATATGATAAATTGTGCGGTTAAGAATTTTACAAAAATTTCCCAGCATCTAGTTTCCTAACAATATCATTAGTCAAATAAGAAAAAGGAAATCTTGCATATCATCACAATTAAGTTCAGTAGTTCCACACCCATGAACTTAGAACAAACATTAGCTATTCAATCCATTTAATTCAAAGACAATGGGTCGCTCACTGTAAATTAGTAATCCTCATTTATTTAGCAACCGTCTTCAACATTTAGCCAACTCTGCAGCCACTACTGAAGGATAATTGTTCGATAAACTTATGCCTTACTTCATTCTACATCTATTTGACATCTAGTTCTGGTATCCAAGCATAAATCATCAGTCTCATATTTCTTGTTTTAGTATGTAGATTCTAGGAAGGTGTATAACAAGAATAAATGAAAAAACATAAAGATAACCATCAGCACAGGAGAAACTTAAAAAAGCATCAGAATAAGTTAGAAAGTTTATCAACAATGATAATTAAAGGTTGTCAAAGGGGAGGCACCTTAAGCATTTTGATGCCCTCCAGAAAAGGGAGCCGCAAGGTATTCCGCAAGTACTGCAATGCATACAGATTAAGCATGATAAAAAAAAGGGTAGGAAGATATTTTTTTAAAAAAAGAAGTTTTTGTAAACTACCAACACTGGCAGAAAGAATATCCAGTGGGTGAGACTAAATAATTTAGTTTTTTTTTAAGGATATAAAAGTAGTGTCCTTTACCTTCAAGGGTTCAAAGGGATATTGTTTGTTAATTGCATCCAGTTCCTTCTTGCAGTTCTCATTCAAATAGTCAAACATTGCAACAAACAAACGGTCAACAATATCACAAACCTGCAAAAACAAATGGTTAAGCTGATAAATGAACTGGACTAAAATACGCACAACAATGTATTCCTACCTCAAAGTAGTGTTCTTTGATCTCCATTTCAACATCAAGGCCTACAAATTCACATAAATGCCTATGTGTGTAGGAGTCTTCTGCTCTGAATACAGGACCAACTTCAAATACACGTCCAAAACCACCACATATTGCCATTTGCTTATAAAGCTGAGGTGATTGTGCCAAGCAAGCAGGTTGACCCTTGTAATCCAGTTTAAACACAGCTGCACCACCTTCGCTAGATCCAGGTACCAGCTTGGGAGTATGGATCTCAAAAAATCCCTCGGACAGCAGAAATCTTCTAAATATCTGCATCATTGCATTAGTTGATTCACAATCCAGACTCCATTTTTAAGATGATCATGGTATCATTTTCCTTTATTTTGTAAAATTATGATAATTAGACCAAAATTTTCCCACTATGTTGAAAAGATATGTGCATTTAGAAAAACTATTGTTTGGCAGTTTAATCAAAAAAGATGACGACAAAATATGAATTGAGATTGAATCCACTTTTTGATAATTTTGATCTCATGCACTTACACACACATACAAAAAAGAAAAAAAGGAAATTCAGGTTAGGCGCCACATCTATTTTTAGATTTACAAACTATTTTTAAAAACAAGACTTATGAAAAGCAGCCAAACAGGTTTGAGCAGATAACATTTTTTTTTATGGGAACATATTTCTGCATAACCTAGCAACCCATTGGGCCCTTACACAGGACTCACACTATCTAAGCATCTCAAATTCACAAGGATGTTTGTTTTAATAAGATTGAAGATACAATGCCAATGTTCATTGAGAAGATTGTGCACTTACATTTGCAACATGACTTTGAATACGAAAAATTGCTAGATTTGCAGGAGTACGCAGGTCAAGAACTCTATAATTCAAGCGAGTGTCCTGGCCAACACGAACAAGCTGCTCTCCGGTCTGTGCCACTCAAGTCGTTGCATGAGAAACTTGATCTTTAAACAAAAGTTTACAAGGAAAAAGATGAACGAATAGAAAATATCACTGGTATTCCAGACTATAAAAAACAATTAAATATGATATCACTGCTATCACAAATCAAATTAATTTGTCACTGTATCACTTCAACATGAAAGCAAAATTGCCACTAGAAAATTTTCAAATTACAAAAGTTACCTGTTCAGCTTTCTCATATTCTGTCTCACTTCGTGCTGCATCCTCAATATTGATAGGCAAATTCAGCACAGCTCTATTGATACAGTAAAGCTTCCTCACTTGAACTTCCACCTACAGAGAGACTATCAATAGCTAAGAAAAATTTGATGAAACAAACTAGAGTTTACATGGTAAAAGATTTTCCAGTACTTTGCCAATATTTTCCAGCTAGTGGCTGGTCCAAATTTTTTCCAGTACTTTGCCAGTAAAAGATGAAGTTCAGCTAATGGCGGCTCTAAATATTCTCCAATAACTTCCTAGTAAAAGAATGAACTTCCACCTACAGAGAGACTATCAATAGCTGAGAAAAAATTGATGAAACAAACTAGAGTTTACATGGTAAAAGATTTTCCAGTACTTTGCCAAATATTTTCCAGCTAGTGGCTGGTCCAAATATTTTCCAGTACTTTGCCAGTAAAAGATGAAGTTCAGCTAATGGCGGCTCTAAATATTCTCCAATAACTTCCTAGTAAAAGAATGGGAATATTTCCAACCATCAATCAGTGCATAAACTGATAAGCAAGCAGCCTAAAAATCAAGAGATCAGCAGCCTATTGTTTCATCTCAGGGAACTTCGTGAGTCAAAAACCTTAGATTAAGAGAGAGAACAGACATTATTTAGGCCCTTTTGATGCTCCTCGTCTCTTAATAAAAGGGCCTGAAAATCTAGATCTGATTTTCCTTTTTCTCCTTTGTTTTAAATTTCTCTTCATAAATTGATAAGAGAGACATTTTATTTGACAACGAAAAGAAGTGAGAGTAATATAGTAGAGAATAATGGAAGTAGAAAACCTTGTTCTCAGACCTGAATCGCTCCGCTTAAAATTTAAAGAACCCAAACACCGAATCATCCAGTCGGAGCTAAGAATTAATATATTTTTTAAAACAAAAAGGACGAAGACGGTCTACCTGCTGGGTGGTGCCCTTGATGGGATCCTTGGGAATGGAGACGACCCCTTCGACGTCAACGATGGACTCCTTGCTGAGCGCCGTGGCGAATTTGACCATCTGAGGGCTCACGTACTCCTTGTTCACGACCAGCACGCACTGGACGGTGCTCATGTACTGCCTCAGCACCAGGAACGCCATTTTCTTGCTAACAGGCCGGATGATCTGGGCCGCGCCCCTGATCAGGATCGTCCGCTCCGCCAACTCAGCCTTTAGCGATCCTATCTCCGTCCACTGACGGCCGCTGACCGCCTTGGACTGGATCTCCTCCGTCGGGACGTCGCCGTAGTTCCGAGAGAAGGGGTCGGCTTCCGCGGACTCGGCGACGGCAGCGGCGGCGGCGGCTTCTTGCTGCTTGCGGTGCCTCTCGGCCTTCTGGGCCTCCTTCTTTGCCTGCTTCTTGCTGAGATTCGCCAGCTCCGAGTCGTTCTCGCCGGTGCTGAGATTCGCCAGCTCCGACGCCGGAGGAGTCGTTTGGGAGGACTCTGGTTCGGTGGATGCCATGGTTTCAGTATGCCGCGAACCCTAACACTATAAGGTAGTGTTTGATAGAAAAAATATTATCCATGGATAAATGTACGGGATAGAATTTATCCTCTAGTTATCCCTAGAAATATCCCTTAACTATCCTATTGATCATATCAAATGCAAAAAGATAAATTCATAGGATAACTTTTTTTTACTCTTATTTGGAGGGATAACCAGTTATTCCTGCATTCTCTAGGGAATAAATTAAGGGATATCCCATGATTAACCATGATTAACCATTGGTTAACTTTATTTCTAGTTATCCCTTATAGTTATGGCTTTTGGGGATAAAAGGGAATATCCCCTGAATATCTCCTTTTATCCCTTATTTCAAACACTACCTAACATATGGACAGATATATAATAATAATAAAAAATAACGATAGTAATAATATTAAAAAAAAAGAAAGAAAAAAAAAGTAAAGAAAGTAGGTGATATAATGCTTTTATTAATGAATGGAGCGCCAATTCAATAATTTTTTTTAACTATAATTACCGAGAAAAGTATAAAAAGTAGGCCAGATGTAATGCTTTTAGTGGGCTTAGCATCGGATGAGTTGGAGCTTCTTGAATGAGATGGATGATAGACTATGTGAAAGGCCTTTGTTTTTGCCATCCTAATTAATGGCACCCCGACTGCATACCTCTACTAAGGCGTTCATATAGATGCTTTTTGTCGGGTTCCGAGAGATATAATCCAATGTGAATACCATGATGATAGTAAGTATACTTGCGGGCATAAAAGAAAGCACGGCGGATGACCACCTGCGGTGAGGCTGTCTCCTCAGCAAAAATAATATGGTTCCGAGATAGCCAAATATGATAAGCCACATAGGTAGATAAAACACCCCAAAAGCAGGGACCATGCTGAGAATCCTGCCGGACCGCATGCAAAAAGAAAGCCGGGTAGGACCATCTTCCAGCAACCAAGGGGTACACTGGGTTAACTGCCAAATCTGAGCCGCACGAGAACACATGAAGATGACATGATCAACCGATTCATTGTGCATCCCACATATCGGACAGAGCGGCAATATAGAAAGACTCCGACTGGCCAGTAGGGAGCAGGTAGGTAGGCGATCCCATCTAAGCTTCCACAAAAAGAGCTGGACCCTAGGATGAACAAGCAAACGCCAAATCCAAGCAACATCGCAAAGGCCCAAGGTCAGAGGTCGGAGACGAGTAATCAGATCCCTAGTGGGAGCGCAAGGAAGACAAGAACGACGCCATAGTCTAATATCCGGGCCTGCAGAAATGGGAAGAGGCATGGCAAGGATCCTTTGTGCCAGCTCAGTCCCACACAGCTGATGAACCATAGAGGCATTCCAACCAGCATTCCCCTGGCTGATCAAAGCAGAAACTTGCAGAGGTGGATCAACTTCAGAACTGAAGAAAGTCGGCCATCGAGATAGAGGGAGATCAGCTATCCATGTATCCTGAAAGACATCAACTGAAGTCCCATCCCCAATCATACAGTAGATATCATCCGTAACAGTAGGAGCAGCCCAGCAGATCACACACCAGAAGAAGGAGCAGCCCCGGGGGAAGCTGAGAGTCGAACTAGAAGACCATCCGCCGTATCTGCCACGCATGACGGAACTCCAAAAACAATGAGGGTCCAACAGAAATCTGGAAGCATGCCTCGCTAGAATAGCCTCGCGACGGAGCACCAAGGACTGAATCCCAAGACCCCCCTCAGAAATAGGCAAACAAACAGTGTTCCAGGCTAAAAGATGGAGACCATGGCCTCCCTGCATGGACGCCTAGAGAAAGTCCCGAATACGTCTCTCTATCCGTCGGAGACAGGTGGTCGGGATCATAGTATTGGATAACAGATAGAGAGGTAGCGAAGTGAGAACAGATCGGATCAAGGTAATGCGCCCCAACATAGAAAGACCTGAAACCTGCCACCGGTCCAACCGAGCAGTAATTCGACGATCCAGGTCTTCAAAATCCTGCTGACGAGGCCGTCGGCCCGAAATAGGAATACCAAGGTAACTCAGACGATCTGAGAAAGTGAAAATCCCTAACACCTAAGAAATGGTAGCACGACAACGGGGAGAGGTCGAAGGCCTGAAGCAGAGAATAGATTTCTGCAGGTTAACCCGCTGCCCCAAATTCCAATAGTAAGCCTGAATGATAGCAGAACAAGTGGCTGCATTCGGAGCAGAAGCTGTGCTAAGCAATATGCAGTCATCAGCAAAGAGAAGGTGGGTGAGAGGAGGTCCGTGGGGCCCAAGCAGATAAGGTATCAGAAGAGACGACCCAACCACTTGATGAAGAGCACGAGACAGATCATCAGCACACAGCACAAAAAGGAATGGAGAGAGAGGGCATCCCTGTCGGAGACCAATAACAGAGGAAAAAAACTCTGTCGGACTGCCATTAATAATAATAGAAAATGTGGGCCCTTGAACACAAGCCATAACCCATTCGATGAAGAGATCAGCAAACCCAAACATCCGCAACGTATGTCGAAGAAATATCCAACTCATCCTATCATAAGCTCTCTCCATGTCTAACTGAGCAGCCATAAGAGGCTGACGACTAGTGGCACGCTGGAGGTCATGCATGAACTCCTGGGCAATAAGAGCATTATCAGTGATACTGCGCCCACGAATAAAAGCTCCATGCTCTGGAGAAATAAGTCGGGGAATCACCCCCTGCAGCCGAGTAACCAAGATACGAGCGCAGACTTTATACAGAGTGGTGCACAAACTGATCGACCTGAAGTGCTGGGGGAGCAGGGCATTAGCTCTCTTGGGAACGAGAGCAATAAAGGTCCTCTGCCAGTATGAAGGAATACTACGGGAAGAAAAAACTTGCTGAATGGCCAAGATAACGTCCTGCCTAACTATATCCCAATAGTAGCAGAAGAAGAAAGGCGGAAAGCCATCTGGACCAGGAGCTTTGTCAGGTCCCAAAGCCCACACCGCAGCACGAATCTCCTCTGCCAGGACTTCCCGAATCAAAAGACCATTCTCGTTCTCAGAAACCCTGGTGGCCTGGATAGCTGTAATAGTAGGAGAGTCAGAGGCAGACACATTCGACCAGCGAGACTGAAAGAAATGGAGAAGTTGCTCGCGAATAGCTCCTTCTTCTTCAAGGATATTACCATCCATATCACTAATACGCCGAATCTGATTGGCAGCCCACCGAGCCATAGCGGCCTGGTGAAAGAACCTGGTATTCCGATCACCTTTCAGAATCCACTGCACCCGGGACCGCTGACGCCAATAAATCTCTTGCTGACTGAGCAAGGAATGATGCAAAGCCAAACAACTTCTAAGAGACTGGAGATCAGAGTCAGATAAAAGACCCTCCGCATCCTCCTTCGCCTAAAGGGTAGAAATATCAGCTTCCACAGCCTGGACTTGCTGCAAAAGATTCCCAACATCCCGTTTATGCCACCCTAGGAGCCTACGCTTAGTAAGCTCTAAGCGACGAGATAGATGATAAGTAGAATTCCCTCTGACTGGCATACGCCATACCTGACCAATTAAGGACCGAGTCGAAGGATAACATGACTAAAACTGCTCAAATCGAAAAGCCCCCTGCCTATGAGAAGACACCTCAGTAGAGATGAGAAGGGGACAATGGTCCGATGCTATTCGAGGGAGATGAGAGGTAGTAGCACAAGAGAAAGACTGCATCCACGATGAGGAAGCCAAAGCCCGATCCAACCGCTCCCACACCCGAGCAGACCCATCCTGATTATTGCACCAAGTAAACTGTGGCCCCGAGAAGCCCAGATCAAAGAGACCAGCTGTGGATATAAAGGAGTGGAACTCAATAGAGCTTGGAGAATCAACAAATCGACGTCCACCATGCTTTTCAGAAGAATCCACAATACAATTGAAATCACCAGCGACGAGAGGGGAGGCCCTGGCCTAACAAAGTAAGAATCTCCGACCAGAGACCACGCCGCTGGCGAAAGTCAGTACTGGCATAGTCACCCAGAAGAAGCCAAGGAGGAGTAATTCCATCCGAAATAACCAGGGCCACCTGCTGATGATTGTGGTGAAAAGCATCAACACGTAGAGCAGGGTTCTTCCAAAGAGCCATAATGCCCCCAGAGAGACCGTTGGCTTCCACAGCATAGGAAGACCAATTACGGGAGACACGCCGGCGGAACTTCTGAAGACTATGTCCCGACAACCGGGTTTTTAACAAAATACATATATCAAAATGATGAATCTGCAAAAGCCTAGCAAAGGAGGACCGAAAGGACAGTTTCAGTGCTCCTCGAACATTCCAAAAAAGGATCTTCATAACAAAAAAGAAACAAGACAGCCTTAGGCCCCACCCTGGGCCCCTGACATAACCATGTCTGAACTGACTCCCGAATCAGGATTCTGAACCTGGCCTCCCTGATCAGGCAATAGACACTCTTGCTGGTCAAGGAGAGGTTGCTGAACTGACTCCATAGGAGCAACACCACACTGATCCTTAGGAAGAGATCTGACTTCTCGGAGGACAGAGGGAGAAACAGCCAAGGCATCTTTCAAAGCTGATACAGCTCTCTCATGATCATCTTTACCTTGAGGAGGGCCAGATGCCAGAGGAGGATCATTTACCACTGATGGGATTTTTCCTAGGGAAGGCACCCGACCCTTTCCTTTCGGAGCCTTAGGAGACATTCTAGGCCCATTGGACTCTATAGCCCGGGCCCGTTTCAGGGAGGCTGGATTAGCATCCTCCAGACTCTTGGAACAACCTACCCAGCGATCCGATCCAAGAAGCGAAAATGGATTCTCAGCCACTTTCCCTCCCGCAGTCAGCTGAGACCCTAAATGTGCAGAAGGATCAGCACTCTGAGACTTAGAGTGAGTCACAGTTGGAGCATTAGAGATCTTGGCATTGAAATGGAACATTGTCTCAGGGGAACAATGCTTCTCAACCTGAATTGCAGTGGAAATAGATGACCTTCTACCCTTGGAGGCCTTCTGAACTTTGGAATTGGGAGCAGTAGGCTGAGAACCCCCAGAAGAAGCTTCAGGAGATAAAGGCTCCAATGCTTCAGAAGGAACAGTAACCGGCACGGAAGGAGCGTGCCGGCACTGGTCCTTCTCTCCCTTTATTCCAGAATGAACAAACGCCACATTGAGAAGGGAAGACGGCGGCACAGTCCGACGGCGAGAGACCTTCCCCGGCTTCTTCCAACCATCCCGATCACCCTGGGCAATAGCTGTGCCCATGCCCGACTGCACCTCAGCCCGACCTTTCCCCTTATCCTTCAACACCTCAGGCATGGCCATGTCCTGAACTCCCAGAGAAGAAGTCACAACGGCTGGCTTCCGATGACGGATCGCAGCCATCCAAGGCCCAAACAGAGGGGCCGCTGCAGAAGACGCCGACTCCATAGAAGATGAACATGACCCTGACAGGTGGAGAGATCCACAGCTTGAGCCGATCCCATCTACATGCTCGTACAAAAACTATTGCCAAAAAGGGGATCCGTGAGCTCGGAATTGAGCTCCTGGCCGGAGAGGCTTGCTCAAGTCCACCCTAACACTAGCTCGAGCGAAGCTTCCCCTGCGCCACTCCTTCGTGAAGACATTAGCTCCCACAAAATGCCCAGCCACAGATAGAATGCTGCGGAGCGTCTCCTTGTTCCAGTATTCAATGGGGAGATTAGGAAGACGAATCCAGAGTAGCGCAGTCCGCAGAGCATCTTCAGCAGGGACGAAGTCCGACCTCCATGGCTCCACCGCAATCGGTTGGCCATTCACGATCCAAGGCTGCAACAGGGCAGCATCTCGAGCTGCCGGAAGCTCGAACTTCAGCATCAACGTTCAGTGGGCCAGGAAGACAGGATCAATTCGGCTAGCCAGACCCGCCTGACGAAACTCCCTGAGCAGAGCTTTCGGGGGAACCCACCTTGACAACGACCGAACGATGACTCCAGAGGAGGACCACTCCACCGACTCCCGATCAATCGCTTCCGTGGGAAGCTGAATAACCTCTGGGAATCGCCGTTCTTTGGCTGTTTGCTGATGACTGTTTGCTCATTAATCCAGCCTTAATTCAAAATGTCAAATGATTTGTTCAGATTATAAAATCTTAATATTGCAAATCGGGCCAGTTAGTCAATCTAAAAAAATTATCCATCATCTTCAGCCCTAAATTGAAGCCCAGCACTAAAGTAGAGATCCTGACCAGCCTGAGGATCCCGAAACAACAGGGGACCGTATCTTATCTTGGTGTCCCTATGACGGGGTCAGCTTCGGAGAGCGGACTGTAGGCCCTTGGTTCAGCAGGTCCAAGACCGCCTAGAGGGATGGCATGCCACCTCTCTTTCTATGATGGGCAGGGTTACTCTCATCAGGTATGTCCTTAGTTCTATGTCGATCTACTTACGGGCTAACTCGTTGATACTTAAATCATGTCTAAGAGAGCTGGAACAGATTTTCCGTGACTTCCTATGGGGACACAGACGGGAATGGTCAAGGTACTCAACTGTTAGCCTGGGACACTATCTGCTGCCCAACCAGGAAGGGGGGGTCTCGGGATTCAGTCCCTCCAGATTAGGAGGGAGGTACTTATTGTCAGATATGCTATGAAATATATCCTTCAGCCCAATCGTCGGTGGAGCATAGTTATAAGAGCCCACTATGGGGTCTGGAGGCTGGATGCCCATATCCAATCATCTAGCAATCACTCCCATATATGGAAGGAGATTTGTGCTCGTGCTCCTATTGCAATGGCCCATGTTAGATGCTTGGTTGGAGATAAGACCACGATCGATGTCACCCAGGATGCATGGATGTCGTCTATCCCCTTGGCAAGGTAGCCGACCTTTGTGAGTGTGGATGCGGCTGACAACCTTTGGGTTTACGACTTGATGATGGAGGACGCTATGACCTGAAAATCCCATGAGCTTTCTAGACTATTCGGTGCTCACTAGCCTCTCGTATTCGCGTCGTCCCAATTCCACTCCACCAAGGACACGACCTTAGGGTCCGGGGTCCTTCTTGCTGTCCCAAGGCACCCTCGAGCACCCTCTATGACTTGTGCAGGGGACCATATGATGCCAGCGTTGATGCGGCATGGATATGAAGACTCCCCACTCATTTGAGAGTGCAGCTATTCATTTGAAAGACAGCCTGGGACCGCCTCCCTATGAGAGCCCTTCTTTGGCAGAGAGGTATGGATATTCCAGGGTCCTGTCCTGTGTGAGAGTGTCAAGAGGAGACCACGGAGCATGCGATCCTGAGCTGCCCTAGGGCGAGGCGGATTTGGAGACTTGTCGAGGATTGGCCTTAGGATGCCGATGACGGCGAGCAACGACGTCCTTTTCTTTAGTACCTTCATCATAGTTTGGCTCAAGAGGCTGGCTATGCAGCCTTTATTGCTTATCAAATTTGACTATCCAGGAATGCGGTGACCTTCGAGGCTGAGACCATCCCGTTCCAATGGGTGCTCCAGCGAGCTAGATGCTTGGCGGCAGAGTATGATCGTTTTAATGCGGTGTTACCTCTGGCTACCCCAGATTCCTGGGACTCCCATGCAGCTTCAGTAGCGGCCTGCAAGGTAATCTTCTTATTCTAGGAGTCTCTTCCTCTAGGATTTGTCAAGGTGAACTATAACGATAGTGTCCAAGGTGTGGTAGGCGGAGCATCATTCGGAATGATGAAGGAAGGATTCTAGTGGCCGTGGAACCTTCTTTCATGAGCCTTCTGTTTCAAGTACTGAGCTCAAAGTAGCGTGGGATGGAATCACTAGAGCGACCAATAGTTATGGGCTGAGAGGATTATCATTGAGGGATTCTTCGATAGTTATCAGCTGAATACAGGACAAATGGGACCTCTGCGATGCATTCTCTCTTCTATATGATATCAAGAGGCTTCTACAGGGTTCGGTGGCGGTTTTAGTCCGTCATGTTTAGCGAACACAGTTACCTCGTTGCATAGCGGATGGTTATAGTCTCAAAAGGATGTGATTTTTTTCTTTCTTTCAAATTTTTTTTTTGTTCTTGATCTCTTGGGTTACCCCACATTCGATTAGTGTGACTGCCTAATTAAATAAAAAACATCAATTTAATAACCCTTCGACGCGCTGTTATCGTTGCGGAAGGCGTGGCCGCCAAGAAAACAAGATTGAACAAACCATGCGCTGCCACATCGTACTTATGCGGGCCATTTTTAGCTGAGCGCGTCTCTCTTTCCTGAAAACGGCGCGTCTCTCTTTCCTTCCCTGAGTTTGCGGTTTCCCGCTCAAGTGCTAGCGTGACCAAGGAATCAATTCGCGGGGACAACCTAGACGGCAGAGTAACCACGTTTCAGCCATATTTCAAATACAACAACCACCTGCCATTTTCTTATTACGACCATTTTACAACAGAATATTCGCTTAAAAAATAAAAAAAAGAAGGGCATCAATGAGCAGCAATATAGGGCCTAAAGATGGACACTGAATCATGCCTGATATGGCACGGTCTAGGCTCACTGGGCTGCATCTCTAGATAAGCCGTACCAGGAACGATCCGTCAGGAAAAAAGCTGATCCGACACCGCATGTGGCCCATGTGACGTGCCGGGCCAAGTATGGCTCATCAGGGCCATGCCAGAAGCCCAGCCCAACCCCAATCCCCAATCCCTTTTTTTTGTTTTATTTTTCCGTTCCCCTGGTTCACACGAACTAGGGGCACTCGTGCCGGCAGCCAGGGTCACTACCGGCCTCTCCCCAAGGCTGCTCGGCCATCGGCGACCGGCCTAGAGCCGGCCGCCGTCGCGGCCTTCCTCTCCCTCTCTCTCTTTCTTTCTCTTTTTCTTTCGTTCTCCCACGAGGGCCGTGACGCAATTACTATGCCGGTGGCACGGCCGGTCACCATCGGTCGACCGAACCATCACCGGATGCTTGCCCGGTGCCGGTGGGGGTCACCGGTCGCCCCTAGGCCCGGCGAGGCGACAGGCACGCCGCTGGGCCTGGACCAATACGGGAGCCGATTCGGCTCCCGCCAATGAGAAGGGCCGCCTTGGCCCTCTCCTCCTCTCTCCCATGCTCGGTCCCCCACCGGACGCTAGCCCGGCGCCGATGGGGTCGCCGGCCGCCTCCTAGGCCCAACGAGGTGGCAGGCACGCCACCAGGCCTGGACCAATGCGGGAGCCAAACCCAGTTTGGCTCCCATCTAGGAGGCCACCTTGGCCCTAGCCCCTCTCCTCCTCCTCTCTCTCTCTCCCTGGCCCCTCTCCTCTCTCTCTCTCCCTGGCCTCTTTCCCAGGCCCCAGCCGTGTCGTGCCTCTCCTCCTCTCTCTCTCCCTGGCCCCTCTCCTCCTCTCTTTCCCTGGCCTCTCTCCCTGTCCTCGGTGTGCCGTGCCGGGCCGGTGATCCGGATTTTTCGAGCCTGGCACGGCACGGCTACAATATCGTGCCGTGCCAAGCCCGGCCCGGTTCATGCCGGGCCATGCCGGTCCATGGGCGACACAGCTTGGTACCCACTCTAATAGGGCAGTTTGGTAATCGAATTAAATTTTTTATTTTTAAAAATAAAAAATTTAACTTATAGCATAAAAAACATATTTGAATAAATTATTTTTAAAAATATTTTTTTAAAATGATCCTAAAAATCTAAATAAATATGAAAAATATCAGCTTTGGATTTATCTCAGACATTTTTTAGATTTTATCCTTTCTTTCTAAACATCCAAAACTTACAGATTCATCTCCTTCCTTCTTCTCATGACCTTTTAAGTTCAAAAATAGTTTTCGAAAACACCAACCAAACATATTATCGAATACTAAAAATCAACATAGTACAATTCATATTTTTGAATACAATCCATGTTTTCAAAAATAATTTTTTGGATTCCAAATAGGTTATGCAGTTAAAAATATATTATGTTAACATTCGAAGTTAGCTTCTAAATGCCACTCCAATGGCAGGGATGATAACTCAAATGGTAAAACACTCCTAATCTATCTAAAGATGGGCTCCTATAATAAAGTAAGAGAATAAATTGAAGAGATTCGTATATTCTCCTTGTAACCCTTTAGGTCAGAGCTTTAGAAAGTTTCGAAACCCGCCTCTAAGTTTAGAAATATTTTTACAAATGCTTAGAAGCATCCTATTAATATGATCCACTTAATGATGGATGACTAATATGATTTCAAATTGCAAATTAAGCAATGTCATTAGTGAAAGACTCTTCTGGTTGAAACTTTCTTCTTTGATGGAATACATGTTGCCATCATATCAATCGCTATGTGTGATCTTCTAATTGTTCATCGTGTATTGCTCTTAAGTTGACATACTGCATCATTTATTCTCTACTTTTGGTATTGGACTTAAGTTCATACTTAAGTCACAAAAGAAATACAATTAGATTATGGTCTATTTATTTTAGAATTCTTTTGCTCAACTATGGTGATTCAATTGTATTGGGTTCAAATCAACTTAGATTGAGCTTAACGATACTCAAGGTCATTGATTGGTCTTAAAGTTTAACCAAACTCGATGTGGTAGTGTGCTATAGTTGGGCATGACCATTATTGGGTGCCATATGATCGTTTTGATCATATCTAATATATATCAATTTAGACCAAGTTCAATGATGCTTATGAACATTGGATGGTCCCATTTAATTTTTTCTATTGCTTTGTGACCTAAAAACTTACTTTAAAAGTATCAAAAACTTTAAATCAACTTAATAATTAAGGCTAATTGGATGGTCTCTCATATGTGAGCTTTTGTAGCTTTAATTGGCTTAAGAGCTTCTTTATTCAGCTTTATATGTGATCTACTTGAGCTACTTTCATCCTCTATTAGCGACCAGCTTGATTTACTTTGATTGGCTTAGATTCTTTTTAACTTTATTACAATCTAAATTTTTTCTCTAAAAAGTATCGTAGAGACTTAAGTCATTCTTACGTAGGGGCCAATTGGACAATCTCTAGTCTTTGGGCCTTTGATTTACTCAAGGGCTTCTGTTCATCTTTAATGATTCGAAGTCTAAAACTTTAAAAGGTTTTTGCCACTCTTTGGTTGACTTGGGGAGCAATTAAAGACCACTGCTCCTAGAAACTTCAAGTCTTGTAGATTTAATTTGTACACTTCAGGGAGCAACTATGTAATTTGCTTTGGCAACTTCGTTCAACTCCATTTTTGAATTGTTTCTCATGACTGAATTACGACATAATTGCGATCCATGAAATCTACGACGAAATAGCAACAAATTCATTGCTATTTGGCGACGCATTAAATCAGTCGCTAAATAGCGACACAATTAGCGACTTCCAAAAAAATTTGTTGCTAAATAGCGATGTAATTTGATGCGTCACTATCTAGCAACGCAATTATGAGTCGCTAAATAGCGACGCATATTCATGCATCGCTAAATAGCGACACATATGCTTGCATCGCTAAATAGCAACTCATGCATATGCGTCGCTATTTAGTGATGCAATTATGCATCGCTAAACATTTAGCGACGCATTTCATGCGTCGCTATTTAGAGTCAAATTTATGACTTGTTATTTTGAAAATTCATTGCTATTCCGTTATTGATTTCATGGGTCGCAATTGAGTCACTATTTATCGACATTTTTGCATAAATTTTGCCCTATTTAGCTATGTTTTTATGTGTCGGTAATTAGCGAAAAAATTTTGTCTATAAATTTTGACGCTAAATAGGGTGTCGCTTCGTTGTGCGATGGGGTATAACCCAACTTACTCGACACAAAGGCGTGGATCGAATTGAAGGCAGCATCGGTCCCGGAGAGGACCTTCTAGTTAGCCACCTGGGTCGGCTCAAGCGAGTCTTCGAGTAGGACCTTCTAGCTATTAATGGCAGTCCGACCGATGGATCTGTGCTCATCTTGACAGCTAGCAATGTTGGGAATTATGTCTTAAAGCCAATCAACTAATATGTAGATGATTGTGCAATTTATAAATGTATATAAATTATAAATTAATAAAATATTTATTTGGCAGTTCATCATATCGCATCTTCCTGAAATAAATTTTTTTGTGATGGAGTCCTTAGAACCATACTCTGTTCAATAAAGAAAGGATTTATTGAGTGGTTCTTAAAATAGTCACGACCAAATGATATATAGTTATAGGACAATTATATATCAAGTGAAGGTCGTTGTATGTTGGTTGTCCTCTTTACCAAGGAGTGTGGTGACATTGGTATGACATGCAGGTGAGGTGTATGATATTTCACTAAACGTGATAAATTTGCGGAACATTCTTTTGCCAAGAAGTGTTCGCAAAGGGATATGGATATAAGTGTCCCGACCTGAGATCACCATGGTAGCTTACAAGCAACCTACTATATTTGGTGCCGGATTACCTGAATTTTTAATCCAGTGATAGAAGATTTCTAGATGCAGTAAAGTACTTGTGAAGCAGTGAGTGGATCAAGATGGGATTGACCCCTCCAAATAGTTTGGAATAAATGTCTCACTATTTTTCAATTTAGCAAAACCTTGACCAGGATAGTTCCTGTGAGGAGTCACAGGACTTATGAAGATCGAGATACTTTATGGATCAACTGATTAAGGGTTGGCAGTTAAAACCTAAGTCATCTTGAGCATTGAGGATCAAAGGGATGAATTATATGGTAACCATATGCTAGAGGTTCTTAATTGTTGCTCTACAACCTTCGGCCTATCCGAAATCGGGTGTCATTGCTAGATGGCGACTTTGATTAGTATTGGAAGTGTTCTAGTGCTACCGGCTTAGTATTCGAACCTATGGGGTCACACACCATAGGGGATTCTACTTGACTGGATGATTGAGAAACTAAATGTTAGTAAATTAATTGAAGGATTAAATTGATAATACGATTGCTGGTTAGCTCAATTTGATTGAGCTATGAACATCTTGGTCAAATCAAATAGGATTTGGTTTGGACTCAAATTTAGATAAGCCTAATGTTAACATCTTTATCCGTTTAAATTTAAATTATGAATTTAAATTTTAAACTAATTTTAATTTTAAATTTGAAAATTAAATTTTGAATTCAAAATTTTAAGTTAGAATTTAAAATGGATATTAATGACCTCTCCCTAATTATCCCTCGTTCCTTAACTTCTAACCTTTTCGGTTTTTAACTGAAAAAGGAGATGAAGAGTTTCTTTCTTAACTCTTTTTCGGTTTTAACTAAAAATAAAGATGAAGGGTTCTTCCTTATCTTAACAAAATGAGAAGTTTTCAAGGTGAAAGGGATTCTGGCTATAAAACCTGAAAAAAATGTTTCCTCAACCTACACATCCTTTTGATAATTCCAAGAGCACCTTGGTGTTAAAAAGAAGAAATCTCATCGTCGAAGCCTAGGAGAAGAGCTAGCACTCCGAAGAGGCTGGTCAGGATCAGAGCCCCAGTGTGGATTACCTATAGAGGCCATACACCTTTGTGTGGCTTGCAGAAGTACTACCTACCATCGCCTTCTACTGCTGCGTGAGTTATTAAGCATCAAAAGGTAAAAGATTCAATTGTTACTGGTGACTTAGATATGATCTAGGATACTAGGCCACAAACATAGAAATGATCTATATTATTTATGTTAACATAGATTTGATCTATGTCCTTTTCTTTTATACCTTTATATATATATTTTTATATATTGATCTTATTGTAGGCTAATATTAGATTAAATCCAATATCTTACTACTTTCGTTGCATATTTATTTTACAAAATGTTAAAATGCATTTCTGTTGCCTACAAAAGCTTTTCTAACAAGCATGTCTCTGGGCTTTATGATAGGGGTGATTCACCTTGCTGCAATCTATCCTCATTTCCCTTCCTCTATATCTCTTATCCACTACTGTCCTCCTGAAGATCTGTCTCCACTGAATCGAGCAGTGCTTCCATGATTTTCTTTGGGCTTCGAGCCATGGAAGTCACGGCATCCACCTTATCTCATGGGAGCTCGCTTGTCTGCTTCTTCATGAGGGCGATCTTGGGATACAGTCCTTGGTTGTTCGAAGGGGGCATTCATCAGTGCATAGGGTGCTGTCTACGCTTACTTGGTGTATCAGATTTGGCTGACCAGGAATCTTCTCATTTTTACCAACGAGACGATTTTGATCCATTCTATCATCACCCGAGCAACATCCTTGGCAGCGGAGTATCTTCACCATGACCCTGCCCCTCATTTTGACAGATCTGGCCCCTGAGACTACTCCCCTATTGTGCAGTAGCGCACCGTGTCAGGGTCTTCATCTCTTGGGAGCCCTTTCCTCTGGAATATGTCAAAATTAATTTTGACGGTAGCATCGTTGGTAGATACACTAGGTCAGGGTATGTTATCTGAGGACCTAAGAGTGCTTTGCTTGATGCAGGAGGATTTGGCTCTCTTAATTCCTTCTTTCCCATGGCTAAGCTTCAAGTTGCCTGTGCGGATATTTGGCATGCCATATACTAGGGGCTCGCAGCCTCATCATTGAAGTTGAATATTCCAGTTGGCCTATGAAATGATTCGTATTGTTTCATTGCGATTGGTTTGATTCGACAGTTTTTGTGGGTAAAAGGGTTCATAACGACTACAATCTAGTTGAAGTGAACCATCAACGAAGATTATAGAAATATGAACCATTCATCCTTACATCCCAAGCTTAGAAAGTGTTTTACTACGGATATCCAAGTTTGCGCAATGACAAGCGAGATTGGTGGGCTGTTTCTAAAATCGTCTTACGTTCAACAATCATATTAGACAAGAGTTCATCAAGTCAATCAACTGAGTGCCCTGCATTTTAAGAGGATAAGATGGAAATGCATACAATTGAGGATGACACAAAGGCTCCTAAAACATCACTTAGAGATCCAAATAGTGATGTTCAAGAAATTAAGGATGCAAATATTCGGTTTCCTTCTGATGATAATGAAACTGAATCATAGTCCGATACGGCATCGGATGTTGAACCAACATTTTACGAAACAAATGACACTGATTAAACATATAGATTTATTCAACTTTAATTTATTTTTATAAGTATTAAATTTTTATATATTTAATCATTATTCATAATTATATTGCATGAATCTTTAGTATTTTTAGTATGATGGGCCGAGGTAGATCTACCATCGACAAACAGAGTGAGCTGGGATGTAGCCCTGCCGCATCAGATCCCACGAGCTTTGAAGATGGAGAGTTCATATCTCCATACATCGCACACCTTTGATCTCTCCAGCCATCGATGGTCATCCTACATTATCCTTTAGCCGATCGACACAGATCTCTGAGAGTTTTTTCTATGCCAGCCATACCATACTTGGACTGGATGCTGATGGGCTGTAAGTATATACTAATTGTAAATATATGTTTATGCTTTTAAGTCAATTACTTATAAACATGTATTTTTTTAATAGCTTTATTGAGCAGCATACTGTATCGAGACGGATCAGCTTCATATTTTAGAGCTGTGCTGATCCCAGTGGCCACGATTGGCACCATGTATCTGCGGCCACGAGAGAGTTTTATTTTTTAGAGTTTCAGGTGAACTTATTTAATATAATTTATCACTAATATAAAATTTCTTAATCTTAATATATTCTAAAACTAACTGTTTATTTCAATGCAGAAAAAGAAAAGTTTACGTGGGATCGTGCCATCCATGATGCCATTAGGATAGCATGGAATGCTCTTGGCCGATACTCCGACATGCTTCATCGTTGGAGGAGATTGGGTGAGTATCTTGTGCATATGCCAGAGGGTATTTGGCACGACTGGCAGCAGGTATGGTAGTCAGAGGTCTGGCATAGGAGGTCCGCATCGGCCAGCATGAACCGCCGATATAAGAAGGGTGGTCGTGGCACGGGACTCTCTGCCACACTACGGGGTCCATTTCGATTCAGGAGCACATACACCATATGGTAAGAAAATATAAATAATTTAATTACTAATTTAGTCATTTATAAATACTTATATTTATATCATTTCTTCTGCTTTTGTAGTCTGAGCAGAAGAGCAGAGATCCTGATGAGTTTCGTCTATTCAGGGTGACACACAAGAAAGGACGGTTCCTGGGTCGATGTATAATTACGGGAGGTTGGGGTAAGAAATTAGCTTTATATTGTATCTATTTAATTTCTAAAATTTTATTCATGTTCATATATTGATTCATTTATCATTATTTTATAATTCAAAGGCATGAGTCGAGGAGCTTCAGTCTTAGGCATCGCAGGTCGACTCCACTAATGGGGGGCGCCCGTCAAACTCTCACCACAGGAGAGTCGACGTGTATTTTTGGAAGCCGTTGGTACCTAGCCGCGAGACCGTAGGGTTTATGGTCTGGGCACTAAAGCTTCTAGATATTTTTTCCATCAGGGCTCCAGTTCGCACTATCCTGGCGATATTCCTGCCAAGCATTTAGACGACATTCGGAGATTTATCACGGAGAAGGTTCAGTAGGAGTTTGAGCAGCACATGAGAGAGCTTCAGCAAGAGTATCGATAGGAGCTCGACCAGCGCACGAAAGGCCTTCAGTAGGAGCTTGTAGACATGAGAGAGCAGATGCATCAAATGTAGGATTTGGTTGCCTCATGTCGCAGGGTTCATTCCAGCCTTCGCAGCCTTCATGTGATCATGATACTGCGGATTCCTGATGTATTTTTTCTTTACTTTTTATGTTTTATATATGAAAACTTTAAAATATATTAAATATTAATTTTTATATATTTTTAGAAATTTAGTGATGAATGTTTTGGTCAATATTTAAATGCAATGAAATTGTATTAGCATATTTAATTTATAATATTTAAATTTTATAAAAAAAAATTAATTAACAATGCTATTGCGATAAAAGTTTTTCATCATAATTATTTTTAAAATATTATTAATAAATTTAATTAAAATTAATTTTGCAATGCCAGGCCTTGCATCACAAAATTGTGACGTAATATTTTGTCATAATTTTGCGACGCAATTAGTCACAAAATTGTGACGTAACTTTGCGTTGCTAAATTGCAACAACTGCAATTTAGTCGCAAATTAGCAATGTAATTTTTGGGTCGCTGGGCATCGCTATTTAGCGACGCAATTACGACGGAGTATAGATTGTGACGAGGTTTACAGCGACGCCCAAATTGCATCGCTATACAATTTGGCATCGCTAAAGCTGAATTTTCTTATAGTGGTTGTTTTAGCAAATTTCTTATTGGTTGCTAACCAAGGGATCATATTAGGCATTATAACTCCTTCATCAAACCTAGATCATGCTAGGACTTTGGTTGATCAATTTTGAGTAACTAGCTTCATGTAGTTAAGATGGATATATGGTAAAACTTTAAAAGATAAATAAAAATAAATATATAAAAAAGTAATAGGAGTAGCCCCAATTGAAGATAAAATGAGAGAAAATCGATTATAATGGTTTGGACATATACAACATAGACCTTTAGATGCTATAGTTAGAAAGAGCAATCTTTTAACAATCCATGGTAAGAATATAGGTAGAGGTAGACCTAAACTAACATGTACATAAATAATTTAAAAATATAACTATTTATAATTTGAATGTACTTGATCCTGAATAGAGTAGAGCGGAGAAAGTAGATTTAAGTAACCAACCCCATGTAGATTTCCATTTCCTTGACCAAGAAGGGTTTGACATTGGGAGACTCTTGAGAAATATGGGATAGAAGAAAATATGTTCACCAGATGTCCCTACTTATCCTGCTCTAGTGAGAGATTTTTACAACAATGTTAGTAGAAGGGATGGTGGCTTAGTAAGTAGGGGTGCAACTCGGGCTTATGAAACTCGGGTTTCCCTCAACCCTAACCCTAACCCTATTTGTAAAATATCAACCCTAACCCTAACCCTAACCCTATTTGTAAAACCTCAACCCTAACCCTGTTTTTAAAAATCGGGTTCGGGTTGAGTTTGGGTTGAAATTCGGGTTGATAGAAAAAATAAAATAAAATACTTTTTTTAAAGTAAATAAATACTGAATTATGGATCCCAGAGATGGAAAAATAAAATTTTTGCCGAACACATAAGCTGGACTCAGGGCTTTAACATTGTATTAAAAAAAAGTCTTACCTGAAACAAAGAAGAGGAGGAGGTGCCGTAAACAAAGAAGAGGAAGAGGTGAAAAGTGAAACAAAATGTGCGGGTGGTTCGCCTTTATGTTTATCTTCTTTTTCTCACTTACGACCAACGGCCTTGCCCTCCTCGCCCTCAAGTTGGCCATTTTGTTCGATCGACTGGCGCCCTCAATGCTCCCAAAAACCTGATGCCGATAAGCTACCCCCATTCGGGTAACTCTCGAGTTCGGATTATCTCGGGTTTAGGTTGCGGTCAACCCAAATAGATTAATTGCAAATCGGATCGGGTTAAACTTGGTTCTTTCAGGTTTGGGTTGGGCAAACATGAGTTTAAATACTGCTGTAAATTGGGTTCGGCTAGCCAGGTTCGAGTTGAACCCGGCCCAAGTTGCATCCCTATTAGTAAGTCATGTGAGAGGAACAAGAGTTCATGTAACTTCTGAAATTTTAGATAATATTTTGGAAATGACTATTGTTGGAATGACTGGCACACACTCTTCTGACCACGGTGACGCTTTCTCAAGAATGCAGGGAAGAGAGGTAACTGAATTTGAAGAAATCGGTGCCAATCAGTTAAGTTTAGAGCTGACGTTGTTACACAACATATGCAGTAGGATTTTATTTCGAAAACTGGTAGATTTGAATTTGTTTCAAAAAGGGATATTGCTTTTATGGATTGTGTGCTTAATGGTCATCCAATTAATTTGGCCGGAATGATGATTAGTTATATGGCTGAGACTGGGACTAAGAAGAGATCTACTCTACCATATGGAATGATTTTGACACTAATTTTTCAAAGCCAAGGAGTAAATATTTTAAAAAATGAGCCTAAAAAAAATTAAGGCACACTGATTACTACAACATCTCTACTCTTCACCGAATGGGCTTTAGAAAGATAAATGATCAATGACAAAGGAGAAGACAATTTGATGTGCCTATGCAAGTTAGAGAAGTTAGAGCAGTGGATGATGATGATGATGATGATGATGTCGAGGAGGTCCCTAGGCCTTCAGCACTTGGACCCTCGGCTTTTGGACCTTCTTTTGCTTCATCTGGACTAAGTTCCTCATAGCACCTCCATCGGCAGCAACTACTGGACCTTCCCCTATTTCCTTATTTTCACACCAGAACAGCTATTGTAAATTAAAGAAGTGATGAAATCTGCTTTGGCTGAGCAAGAACAAAGAATAAATAAGAGCATCAAGGATCGGTTTTTAAATATGAAGCAATTGATATATATTTTGGAAGAAAAAGTTGAAAAGATAGAAAATTCAATCAATTCATCAGCTGAGGGCTTAAAGACTGAATTCCAATATATTTTAGACAAAATTAAGGGGATTGCAGAAGATTCGAATGTCTATGCCAAATCGTCTACAGAACTTCAAGTCAATATTCAGAAAGCCTCATCCCAAATTGAAGATTTAATGAAGGATTATTGTAAGACCCAAGTAGGAGAAATGGGAGAAATTCTAGCTAAATTAAATAGACACCTAAGGGTCGGTTTGAAGTAAAGATCCCTGCCTCTCATGCTGAGCCAATCCAAGCCAATCCAATCAGATCCAATCCAAGCCACTCCAAATCAATTCCAATCAAATCTATCTTAGCTTATCTTTAGATATTAGGACTTCATACTTTGTACTTAGAAATTTGCTGATAGTTATACTATGTTGTTGTTTTATGTTTATTTCATATTTAGCTTGTACTTAGAAATTGTTGAAAGTTATACTTAACTTATACTTGTCTTTATGTAATGAAATGTATGAACTTTTCATGACTCAAAGAATATTTTTTATCTTTAAAATAATTGAATTATGTGATGTTTGATTCTTATTTTGGTTGATTTGTATCCCAATCTGAGCAAGGACTATCCTATGCTTTCTTAACTTTTTTGTTGATGACAAAAAAGGAAGAGAGTTGTATATGCATATGAACATTTAATAGTATGCACATACATAGGGAAGAATAATTACTCAGGAGGAGCTTATTTAATTTGAATGACTTGAATTGATAATTAGAATTGATCAATTTGAATTGTATAAATCATTGGATAAATTTTTTTAATTCATGGGATAGTTAAGCAAAATATTTGAAATAGAGCTATTGAAATTTTATTGACTATCATTCTGATTGAAAAGTTGTTTAAGTTGAAGTTTATGAGTTAATTATATATGCATATACTTGGTGTTTTTGTCATCATAAAAAAGGAAGAGATTGCTGACCCAATTATTGATTTTGATGAATAACAAAAACCACATGAGTATATTTCTTATGTTACTAATAATTTTGATTAAGTGTTTCAGGAATTTAAATGTTTAATTAATCAAAATTCAAAGAAAAATTGAGATTGAATATTTGTCTTTAAATGGATTAGAGTCGATTTCGGAGCGTGTCAGAACAGTTTGGCACTTTCGGCATGGATTAGAGTTGATTCCTATAGTGATTAGAGCCGACTCTAATCGAAAGATAAAGACTCTCATTTCTTCATCAAATTAGAGCCGACTCTAATGGTTATACAGAGATTATATTTTTTGGGGTTCATTAGAGCCCGCATTTGTTAGAGCCGACTCCAACACGTAAAGATGTCAATCCCATGGAAAGCCAGGGCTGACTCCACAACGAGCAAATATTACCATTTTAAGTATCCCGACTTAGAGTCAACACTTGAAAAGATTAGAGCATACTCTAATTTATCAGAGACAGATTTTAGAAGTATCAGAAACGACTCTAATGGTTATCTTTTCTTCAATGGATTTCAATGGCTCTTTCCATTTTCGTGTCTAACTCCTCCTCAAGTACTTTTAACGGCTAGTTTTTATCTAAAAGTGAATTTAGAGGAGATTATAAAAGAGGAATCATCCAGCCATTTTGAAATGATGAAAAAAAAGAAAAGAGGAAGAAAAATGAAAAAGGAAAGAGAAATCCAAAGCATTAAAAAGCCTACTTTGAAGGATTTCCATCAAATTAAAAGAAGAAGAGCCCTAGTTCTTCAAAAGCTTCTACATCAAAGATTCTTTCAAAGCTTCAATCCCAACTTGAGGAAGATCATTTCTGAGGAAAAGAAGAAAAGAAAAAAAGCTCAACTTCAGAAATCTTCTAAATAAGGCTCTTATATTTCTATCTTGTTTATATTGCTTATTTGCTCATTTAAGGAGCTTTATATCTGTTGTAACCTTACTCTTATTACATTTGGTTACTGATTCAATTAGGTGATTAAATCAGGGGAGGCCATCAAGCCTTGTTCAAGCTAAATAGCTTGTGATAGGTTTTGTGCTTATGAACCTGTGAAAATTGGCTAGGTTCATTGTGATCCCATTATAAAACAACAAGTTTGAGTTGTGAGCTTGTAAAACAACTCGATTATAATCAGGGTGATTATAGTGTGGGCCCAAGAGTTGCTTAGAAGTGGATGTAGGTGTAGCTAATACCGAATCATTATAAATTTTTGTGTTTGTCGTGCTTCTCTTCTTCTCTCTACTCTATCTTTTATACTCTATTTTGTATTCTTAGCACCATACTCACTGCATATATCCTTGTGCACTATCACTTTGTAAAATTATTTTTGTTGCCCAGATCTAGCAACCCAAGAGGAGGGATGAATTGGGTTTCTTAAAATTTAAATTGGCTATCAAGAATGTGCACTTATATTTCTTTTGCAAATAAGTAACGTGGAGTGAAGTGAATCTAATATGCAAACAATCATAGAAAAATATCACAATCAAACATATAATATTTATAGTGGTTCGGTGCCAACCCTGCACTACATCCACTCTCCAAGAACACCTTGGGTATTTTCACTAATCATCACTAGTCAACCTAGCTAGCACACTTATTTTCGGGCACAAGTAAGCCTTACAAATACAAATCTGGGTAGACCTCTACCCAATCACGTTCTACAACTTTGAAACAAATCAAAGCACAAGTCATAGAATGTTTGATACAAGATGCTCCTAATAAATGAGCAGATTAAACAATAAGAATACTTATCAACTTGAAGAGATTGATCCGAAGTGGCTTCTTGCTTTAATGGTGTAGTAGCAAATAAGAAGCCTTCAAGGTAGTTTTGAATACTCTTCAATGAGGATAGATGAAGCTTTAAGACTACTTCAAAAAATGAGCAACAAATGAACTCCGATGGCTTGAAAATAATCAAAGCAATACTCCAACACTTCTCTAACAAATCTCTCTTTCAAATAATTTTTCTCTCAATATTTTTCATTGATATTTTTTGATTTTTCTTTTTCAAAATCACTATCTTGTATATTTCTCTTTTTCACTATTTATCTTTCTTTTGAAACACGTTCATAATCACTATTTATAACAAAATATCAAGAAATAGCCGTTGTGAAATAGAGGAGGAGAGAGAGAGAGAGAGAGAGCACAATTTTTTTTTTTGCTCAAATAGGTGAAAATAGGATTTGAAACAGTAACAGCCATGAAGCAGCATTCTAAAAAATCAAAAACCAGCAAGCCAGAGAAAAATTAACATTCCAACTTGGATTCCAAAAAGCAACCAGTCGAATGAAACCTTTAAGCTTAGTATGCCAAAAAGCAACCGTTAGCATGCCAGAAAAATTTGCATAGGGAGTCGGCAGGGAGCATTTCAAAAGTAGCATGCCAATCCCATCAATTAGAATGCCAAGAGTAAGTCCAGGAATCAACAAAGACCATTTCAAAATTAGCATGCCAACTCCAACAATTAGAATACCAAGAGTAAGTCATAGGAAATCGGTAGAGACCATTTCAAAATTAGCATGCCAACTCCAACAATTAGAATGCCAAGAGTAAGTCACAGGGAATCGACAGAGACCATTTCAAAATTAGCATGCCAACTCCATAGACTAGCATTCCAACTTCTGAAGTAATAGGGCATTCCCATAATTCAATCATAAGGAACCAACTGCTAGATAAACAAATGCAAGCTAAGTAAGTCATCAACCGAAGGCAACTAAAGGCAAACCAAAGGCAAACCGAAGTCAAACCGAAGGCAACCGAAGTCAAACCAAAGACAACCAAATATAGGCACCTGAAGGCAAACAGAAGTCAAACCGAAGGTAACCGAATATAGGCAACTGAATATAGATTCAAGATATCATAGAATTATAAATAGAAACTTGTAAGATAATTGAATCCAATTCAAGACAATGCAAATATAATTAAACTTGAAAGTCATTTCGTAGAATGGACTATAGAACATAGAATGTATTGAAAATCATCCAGTGAATTTAACATTTAAGAGTAATATAATGATAGCAAGCATATTTATACAATACTGCATTACCTTACATTATGAATCACACTGTACCTTGGGCTAAAGGAAGTGCATTATTCCATGATGAATAGCCTGAAATTGATTGAACTTGATAGAGATAATATTAGCACAATACTTAATTATTTTATGTTTCATCAAAATCAATATGAGGTCAATAATCTCTCTCTTTTTGATGATGACAAAACCATTAAGTCTTTAATAAGAGATAAGAAATTCAATCAAAATATTTCTTACAATTTTGAAGCATAAGACAGTGCGTGTCAAAATATATGTAATGTGCCAAAATTTTGATTTTCAAAATATTATACCTTGCAAAGCTCCCCCTTTGGTTTAAAATAATGAAAATTTTCAAATGAATGCATTTTATATTTACAGAATGAAAAACAACAATAAAGTGTTTGAAGGCTTTAAAATTAGAGTGGTGAAGTGTATGCTTTCCATTTCTCCCATTCCATTTTTCAAAACAAGTTTTCAAGACATAACATTGAAATCAGAATGTATGTTTTCTATTTCTCCCATTCCATTTTTCAAAAGAAGTTTTCAAGACATAACATTGAAATTAGAATGTATGTTTTCTATTTTTTCCAAAACAAAAAAAATCAAAAATATGAGGTAATGTATGCATTTCATTTCTCCCCCAAAAGAATTTTTTTTTTTTTGGAATATGAAGATTAGAAGATTAGAATGTATGCTCCATTTCATTTCTTTCTCTTTTGTCATTAATCAAAAAGAAGGTGAAAGAGTTTGCATCTATCACTGTATGTCTTTTCTTTAATGGAATGAATAAAGTATAGCAAGTAATGATAAGCATAAAATTTTCAACATTAAGCAGATATTATGAGTGCATATGAAGTTAAATAGATCTTGCAAACCATACGAACCAGTCATTAATAACTTATAAGCCAATACACACATTGGTCCTCAATGGTAAGCAACAATTATACAATCCATACAAACATAAGAAACATAGTTTTTAAAAAATATAAGTCCAGAATAATAGAAGTAACATAGGCAGGAGTAGCATAAGCGAAAATCCATAAGTAGCATCAGTCAATGACTTCAACGAGAAGACGAAGAAGATCCATGAGCACGTCTGGAAGGATAGGATGATGTCAAATAAGGGGCAGGTCGTTGAGTGGGTCTTTAACATTAGAAGATAACCGAGACATAAAAGATTGAATCTCTTGTTGCATATTGTGGCACTCAACAATGAGCTTAGAATGATTGTCAAGAGCATGCTGGGCCTTGACAGTTTGTAATCTAAAAGAAGACATCTCATTACTTGCAATACCAGCACTATCCAACAAGGAATTCACATCGCTTGGCTAACTCGACAAAGAAATTGGAAATGTCCATCATAGTACCATAATTGAATGCTTTTTCTTTAATGATGGTCACACTACGTTGTAAATCATATAAGCTTAATTTGATTTCACTTAGGGTAGAAAACATTAAAGATATGTAGGGAATCAGAGTAGTATCAGAAGAATAAAAAGATGAACTGTTGATAGATCCATCAAGAGAAACAACATCAGAAATCCTACGAACCAAAGTATCCATATCATTAGGGTCCATTTTGGTAACCATAGGATGACTTGGTTAGAAAGGATTCTAAGTAGACTGTGGAACATTGGATGGATTTGAGTCAGTGGTAAGATTGTTAATAAAATAGGGATAAATATTAATAGAAGGATTGGGATCCAAAGGCATAAAACCTTATTCAACAAATATACAAGAATAATTTGTAGGAGGATCAGCAAGCACAGAAGTAAAATTCCAAGGTACATTAGAAATAGAAGGATAATTTTGGTGTTCAGCAGAAACAGAAGGATAACTCAGAGGTTCAGTAAAAAATTCCTGAGGCATAGTAGATTGCTCCCCCTGGATAGGTGCAGAGATTTCTTACATTTTTCCTTTATTCCTAGTCCAAAGGTCATCAACCTTAGCAAATCCCATACGGTTTAAGATACGCTCATTGAAGATATCGGTGTGGCTAAGGTTGTAGACATTCTCACCTCTAACATTAACATTGAAATGATTAAAAATATGGGTAAAAAGTAGGCCATAGGGTAGAGCAGCTTAAGATTTACTAACTGCCTCTCTTATCACACAAATCATTTTTCTAGGTAGGTGTAAATGAGTTTGGGTCACAACATGAAATATAATAGTCAAATCTCGATCATTAACGTAGTCAAAACTACCACTCCTAAAAGTAAGACAATGAGAAACAATACTATGAAGTAGCCTTATTTCTGCATTTAAATCTTTAGCAAAGACACGATTGATATGAGAAGCATCATCAATGTTAAGAATAGTTTCTAATTTATGCTTTTGTCATCAAGAGTGTCCTCACCAAAATCAATATCTAGAATATTCAAAATCTCTCTCAAAGTATCTTCATCAAGATCAATTCTAACACCTTTAACTTTTGAAGATACACAATCATTTTCAAAGCTAATATTATGATAGAAAATTTTGACAAGGTCCGGATAAATGGGAAGGTTTGTCTTGAGTAGATGTTCCCAACCTTGATATGCTAAGTTTTCTCCAATTGAAAATTTTTTAGATGCTAGGAACTCAAAATCAACTATTTTTTTAATGCTATAGATCTTCTAATTATAGATTGAAAACTAGAAGAATTAAAAGGAGAGCACTCACTAATACCTCGGGATGATGATCCACAAACCGATTTACTTTTAGGAGCTATTGATCCAAAGAAAAACAATGGGATTTAAAGTTGAAATGAAGAAGTGGAAGAAACTTGAGGGGAAGAGGAAGAACATGCTTGGCTTGGGCTTGGAGAGGAAGAAAATGGTGATGCATGGCTTGGAGAAGGATGGAATTGGGAGCAATATAGTTCAAATAGCATCCAGTCCCTTTTTCCTTAGTTGGAAAGCCAACAATTCAAAGTTGGTATTCCAAAGTAGGGAATTTAGATAACCAGTTGCCAAAAAGTAGAATTCCAGAATATGAAAATCGGTAGACCAAATAAAATAACAATAAATGATTCTATTCATTCATTACATCAGCCAAAATAATTTGAAATTGATTCAATAAAAATATTAAAAATAAGGAACATAAAGATCAAACAGTTGCGATTCATATGACATAAAATTCATGCAATCATAATGAGTATAGGAGTGTATATAAATTAAACAATCATGATGACTCATTTAAATAGTAGGATCAAGCATACCAAGCTCTATTCTAATTTCACAAAATTATGATTCATCAAGGGATTTTGTGAAAATATCAGCGAGCTGCAAATCAGTACAAATATGCTTAAGCACAATATTGCCATTATTAACATGATCTTTAATAAAATGATGCCTAATCTCTATATGTTTTGTCCTAGAGTGTTGAATAGGATTTTAGTTAAATTGATAGTACTAGTATTATAACATTTTATTGGAATGTTTTAAGTTTAATGCCATAGTCTTCTAGTTGTTATTTAATCCATAAAATTGGAGCGCAACAACTTCAACTGCAATGTACTCAGCATCAGCTGTGGACAATGTCACTGAAGTTTATTTCTTACTAAACCATGAGATTAAATTAACACCTAAAAATTGGCAAGTTTTATTAGTAGATTTTCTATCTAATTTACAACTTGCAAAGTTTGAATAAGTGTATCCTATTAAGTCAATGCTAGATTATTTATCATACCATAATCCTAAGTTTACTGAACCACTCAAATGTTTAAATATTCTCTTAACAACTAATAAATGGGGTTCCTTAGGGTTAGCCTGATATCTAGCATACATGCACACACTGAATAATATATCTGGCCTACTACAGTTAAATACAATAAAGTTCCTATCATTCCTCTATATAATTTTAAATCAACACTCTTATCAGTACTACAGGAGTCTAATCTACAAGAAGAGCTCATAAGTGTATCGATATACTTGAAAGTCTCTATGCCAAGTTCTTTAATATTTCTTTGATATATTTTCTTTGACAAATGAAGATTCCATCATCACTCTGCTTCATTTATAGTCTAAGAAAATAGTTTAACTCACCCATTATGCTCATCTCGAACTCTCCCTGCATAAGCTTTGCAAAGTCTTGACATAATTTTCGTTAGTAGAATCGAAAATGATGTCATCAACATAAATTTGGACAATAAGCATATTATTATTTTCTCTCTTAATAAAAAGTGTTGTATCAACATTTTTTCTAATGAATTCATTGCTAATCAAGAATTTGCTTAATCATTCATACCATGCTCGAGGAGCTTGCTTCAAACCATACAAAGCTTTGTTCAATTTAAAACATGGTTTGGAAACAAATGATTCTTAAATCTTGATGGTTGCTCGACAAACACTTGTTCGGCAATATATCCATTTATGAAAGCGCTTTTAACATCCATTTGATATAATTTGAAATTCATGAAGCATACAAAAGTAAGTAACAATCTAATAGCTTCTAGTCTACCAACAGGACCATAAGTTTCATCAAAATCAATTCCTTCTTTCTGACAATAATCTTTAGCTACTAGTCTTGCTTAATTTCTAACTATATTACCATGCTCATCCAACTTATTTCTAAATACCCATTTAGTCCCAATAATTGGATGATCATAAGGTCTATTAACTAGTGGCCATACATTATTTCTTTCAAATTGGTTTAATTCATCATGCATAGCATTTATCCATTCTATATCATCTTTAGCATCTTCAAAACATTTAGGTTTAATATGAGACACAAATGCTAAGTTATTATAAGTATCTTTAAATGAATATCTAGTTCTACCACCATGTGTGAGATCATCAATAATAAATTCCTTTGGATGATTGTGTACATACCTCCAACCTTTTTCTAGATCATGATTACCTTGTGGTTCTTCATAATTTTCCTTTTCTTAATTGGTTTGGATATTTGAGTCTTCTTTTTCCTCCAAAGTAAGTTCTTTCACTTGATTTTTAATTTCTCCTGCATCATTAATAGCCTTTCTCTCACTCATTGGAAGATCATCAGTTTCATCAAAAGCGACATGAATTGATTCTTCAATCACTAAGGTATGTTGAAAACTCCGTAAGCTCTACTAGAAGAAGAGTAACCAAAAAAAATACTTTCATCAGATTTCGGATCATTATGAATCGCACTGTACCTTGGGCTAAAGGAAGTGCATTATTCCATGATGAATAGCCTGAAATTGATTAAATTTGATAGCGATAATATTAGCACAATACTTAATTATTTTGAGTTTCATCAAAATCAATATGAGGTCAACAGTTTTAAGAGCCAAAATTTTTAAGAACCCAATTCATCCCCCCTCTTGGGTTGCCATCTAGGCCAACACATAGATAATCGCCTCTGATGATCATATAACATGCAGAGATGAGATAGCTATCAGCTAAAAAATTTTAAGAGAGATAAGCTAAAGTCTATGTCACCTTGATCAGATATCATGATAAGATCATTATAATAATTATAATTGAAGTAAATATTTCACTATTTACTTTGCATGTTTAATAGCCAGACATGAATTCACATGGTTAGAAAAGATATGGTTGGTGAATTCAGGTTAGAGACCGAAGTGTGTCTGAACTTAAGTCTATACGATGTTTGAAATAAGAAGACATACGCTCTTATTAAAGAAAGAAACATCGTAGCACGTGATTCATACCATGTGTGCTTAGTTGACCAATAAGGATAGTAGAAGAATGAATTCCTGCTTCTTCTCTATGCGAGACCTTGGAGATTTACAGTTATTTTTATATATATACCCTTATGACTTTTAATTATCTCTTAAGACTTTATTATAGTGTTGCTACTTTAGCATGTTACCAATAATCAAGAATTATGCAATTTGCGGGATATGTCTAGGAAAGCAGCTATATGAAGTTAAAATATTCGAGTTTAGAAGGAAGACCGATTTAATTTACATCATATTATGCGTTCACATGTCAACCAAATTACGTAATTTACTTGACATAATTGTGAATACATTATGCTTATGAAAGATTAAGCATGCTCTTTGATGTTTTTGAGGGACCAGAGATGTAATTGTTGGAAAATATTTTTATTCTTTCAAAAAATATTCTTCCTAGAAATTGCTAGAGAATTAATTTAGAAATGTAATTACAAAATATAAATGAAATATAAAAAGAATTTATGAATCTAAGCCACGATCAAGGCGTGTTAGACACTGCCCTAAGGATCAGATTTTTTCCTTTTCATGCAGGTTGTTGGCGATCTGTCCCCAAGGTACAACGATCATGCAGGTTGTTGGCGATCTGTCCCTAAGGTACAACGATCCAGCTCGATCCGATCCTCCTACTACGAGCACGATCGTGTGAAGGTGAAAACCCAATGATTACCTTCAGATGCCCAACAAATAACAACAAAAATAATATAAAAAAATATTCTAATTTACCCTTCCTTAATCTGAATCCTTAAGCCTATTTATAGGCTTAGCCCATAAAAGCTCCAACGGCTCGGCCCATAATGGCCTTAAATGCTTGATAGCCGTTAGCCCCAAATCACGTCAGAAACGGCTTACAAAATGAATTGTTTGGGCCGTTTCTGGATGTTGATGAACGTTGGCCTTCCAACGTTCACGTTTCCATTGTGTCAGTGAACGTCCGCGAGCATTTCGCTCACGGGCATTCCTTTTTTTTATTTAAACTTTTTTCAACAATTTCTCACAAAAGTTTTAAATAAAAAATAAAATAAAATAAATATAACAAAATTTTAGGGCATCTTATACTGCATCATAGGTGAGGTGTTATGTGAACTTGAACCTCACTTAGTGTTGAAGGAACCATAGTGGATTAGACCTTGAACTAGGTCCTTTGACTCAGACTTCTACTAATCACACACACAGTATGGATCAATTAGATTTAAGCGGTAAAGGCCTTGCGCTTAGTACCTTGATTTTTTATTAGAATTCTTTAAGGTTAGCCTAAACCTTTAGTCACAGCCTAATATGACGATTCTCATATAGGTGAATCCTCCAAGGGTATTTGTGACAATTCCCTGCAGATAACCTACCTCGGATCCATTAAGAGTATGACTCAACCTTATACAAATTTACTTTGTCACTTTATAAGAGCACTCATCATAGGGATGGGATGAAAAATTATTTCAAAAATTTATGCTCTAACATGATCACTCAATCAGCTTCATTTTTACCATATTGAACCTCATTCATGGAATCTCTAATCACATAGGTTGGGTATCCACTGCTAGTGACCAAATAATGGGCTTAAGCCACATCCTCCTCGATGAATCTAGGACTCCACTCCTAGATAATCCCTTGGTTAATTGATTTGCCAAATTCTTCTTGGATTTAACAAATTTCAGGGAAATAACATCATTTTTTTTTTCTTATAGACTTATGACGAAGCCGTATATGGCTTGGCAATGCTTGATATTCAAGATAAAGCCATACAGAAAAATTATAACTAAAGGAGATCACAACTTTCAAACTGAAACAAGATAAAACATGGAGTAATCTCTCAATGACCATTATAACAGAAAATACTTATCTAAAATAAGAAGACTTTGCATTTATATAAGAATGCAGTTATATGCTAATAGCTGCACTTGAAAGTAAAATAATGAAATGATGTGAAAATACATCTACTTACAAGCACGCATATATTATGTGCACAAGTGCAAGCATGTGTGTATACACACATGAAATATATATATATATATATATATATATATATATATATATATATATATATATATATATATATATATATATATATATATATAACCTTTAAATACCTTCTCCATAATCAACCATCCAAGGTGAAGATCCTTCAAAAGTTAACTTCAAGGCAACTAATGGGATTATTATTAGTTCACAACAGGTTTTGCAGTTACATAATATAGTGTATATATATCTATATTCCATGATTTTTTTTTCTTTGAAGCTGTAAGCATATAATAATCACAGGAAAGCAAAAATCTAAGAGATGCTTATCAATTCTTTATGTAAGAAACTGCTTACAGTCACCACTAAATGAAGTAGCTTTATATGAAAGCTCAATCTAATCTTTTCCTAGTTCTCTAAATTAACTAAAGCATATAGAGCTAGGTATGAAGGAAAAATATGATTTAAGAGATTCCCTTAGGTACCCACCACAAATATCAATATAATTAGCTTCGCAAGTCATATATAATTTAATTTGTACCCCCATTTGGCTTTATTATTATAAGACGGCTTCTAAATTCAAAAGGCCATGAACATTCATCTTGAAAAAAAATATAATATAAGAAGGAAACTAATAGCATTCCAAGTAAATTTATTATCATCAGTCTTGGTAATATATTTGTGGAGTGACCCTTCTAGTCAAGGAGCATGTATAACATCAGGAAAGAAGGGAATAAACATTAAGTCAAATAAAAATTAGATACAATTATTTGGAGTCAAGACGAAGACAAAATTTGCTGTCAACATTATGTCAGCAAGTAGTATTTTGAGAGATAGTTGTGGATGATCACAATTTAGCATAGCAACATTTGCACCATTAATGCACATGCATTTTGGGATGGCATAAAAGCTTTATATGTTGAGCAAACTCAGAACCAGAATAAGAAAATGGCTAAAAAAGTTAAATATTAGATAAAATATATACCAAACAATTTGCTTAATTTATTGCATCAGAGATAAAGTAAATATTGTAAAGATTTTATAATTAATTAAACTACTTAAATGATAAGCAATTTTTAGAAAAGAAAAAAAATTTGATTCTTAGCTGTTGAAAAATATTTTTGTTCTTTCAAAAACTATCCTTCCTAAAAATTGCTAGAGAATTATTTAGAAATGTAATTGCAAAATATAAACGAAATATAAAAAGAATATATGAATCTAAGCCAGGATCGAGGCATGTTAGACACTGCCCTAAGGATCAAATTTTTGCTCCATTCATGCAAGTTGTTGGTGATCTGTCCCTAAGGTATAATGATCCAGCTCGATGGCTCGATTCGATCCTCCTACTACGAGCATGATCGTGTGAAGGTGCAAACCTAATGATTACCTTCAGATGCCCAACAAATAACAACAAAAATAATATAAAAAATATTCTGATTCACCCTTCCTCAATCTAAATCCTTAAGCCTATTTATAGGCTTAGCATATAAAAGCTCCAACGGCTCGGCCCATAATGGCCTTAAAGGCCTGATAGTTGTTAGCCCCAAATCATATCAGAAACGGCTTACAAAATGAATTGTTTGGGTCGTTTCTGGACGTTGGCCTTCCAACATTCACGCAACGTTTCCATTGCGTCAGTGAACGTCCGCGAGCGAAACCGTTCGCGGGCGTTCCCCCTTTTTTTATTTAAACTTTTTCCAACGGTAATGATGCAAAATTTTTAGTCTAGGGTATAAGCAAGTTTATATGTGTTTGTTCTCTCTCTCTATTATTGGAGCTGCTATGTACTCATAACCGTTATAAAACATTATAGCTCAACTGAACTTATTGGTCACACGGTCCATTTTCTTAGTATGAATTATATTTAGAAATCTAAATGAGAGATATATGTTATGAATGAAATTATCATCATGTGCAAGTGGAAGATGTTAAAAATAAATGTTCAATATGCCCAAGATGATAATGAAATGGAAAAAGGAGTTGCAATTTTCGTAACTGCAGAGAGGGTAATTTCTTTTACATGGTTTCATTTTTATAAAAGGATGCTTTCTCTTTCTTTTTTCTTGGTACGAAGAGAATACAAAATCTTTTCTTCTTGATTCTATCAACATCAATAAAATTTCTAGAAGAACTTGCGCTGTAGCTTAAAAGGATTTTTTTTTTGTGAAATCACTCTGACTAGAAGTTATCCGTAAGTTTTTCTTTATTTGACATCGATAGAAAGTAAAGTAATTGTTATTCTTGATAAGTTTTGATTTAACATAGATAATTCCCATGTTAATGATTTGATATATATGAATTAAATGTATTGGTTTTATGTCTAACAAATCCAGCATACAAATATAACCCGGCAATTGAGGTTTGAAGTTCACAAAAACCTAGCATTAGCTTGCCGTTCATCCATGCTTCACAGTAATGTTTGCCCCTCGTCTTTTTTTTTTTTTTAATTCTACAAAATACATTTTTAAACTTGGTAATGCTGCAAGTTTTAGAAGTTCCTGGTTTCTGACTCTATACATGCAGCCGTGACGGATATTTGCCCTTTATGTTTGTGTGCATATAGTAATCGTCGTGACTAGCACTACAAGAAAATACTAAAATAGCGATGCAAATTTAGCGACGCATAATTGCGTCGCTAAATTGCGACCTCTTTGCGACGCCGTTGTGACAACAAAATATTGCAACGCATTAGCGACCCATTAGCGACTCAATAAACCATTAAAAAAAAAATTAAATTTTTAATATTGCGACGCAAATATTACGTCGCAATATTTTTAAATTAATTTTTTATTAAATATAAATATCAATAAAAATATTGCGATGCAATAATTGCGTCACAATGTTTTTAATAGAATTAAATATTTTAAATAGCGACGCACTAGCGACGCAATAAAATAGATAATTAGAAAAATTATTTTTTATTTAGCGACGCACCAATTGCGTCACAAATAATTGAAATGAAATTAAATTTTATAAAATCTAATTATCAAAAAAAAATATTGCGACGCCTACAAGTGCGTCGCAATGTTTTTAAAAGAATTAAATATATTAAATAGTGACGTATTAGCGACGCAATAAATTAAAAAATAAGAAAAATTATTTTTAATTTAGCGACGCAACAAATGCGTCGCAAATAATTTAAATAAAATTATATTGTTTACAGTACAAATAGTTTACAAAATATTGCGATGCATAACAGTGCATCGCAATGTTTTTGAAAAAATTAAATATCTTAAATAGCTTCTACATTTTTTCCCCATCAGGCCTCCAGCTCGCGAGTTCCTGCTTATCTTCCTCCCGAGCGTTTACAGGAGCTTCGCAGATCTATTGCAGAGGAGGTTCGGCAGGAGGTCGAGCAGGATTTTGAGGATCGTATGCGAGGCCGGGATCAGGAGGTTGCAGACATGCGAGATGAGATGCATTATTTGCGGGATATGGTTAGACGCTTATCGCAGAGTCTTCAGCCTCCACAGCCTTTACAGCCTCCACAGCCTCCACGTGATCATTCAGATTCTTGATGTATTTTTTTTTCCTTTTTTTATGTTGTAAAAACTTCAAAATTTTAATATATAAACTATTTTTTGAAATATATTATTGTTTGGATTGAGTGAAAAATGTTTGTATCAATATTTAGATTTAGCAAAATTGAATACCCAATTTAGTGCGTCGTAATATTTAAAATAATTTTTTAAAAATATTAATTTTAAATATTGCGACGCAAATTATTGCGTCGCAATATTTAATAATAATTTTTTAAAAATATTAATTTTAAATATTGCGACGCAAATTATTGCGTCGCAATATTTAATAATAATTTTTTTAAAAAAATTTTATTTTAAATATTGCGATGCAATTTAGTGCGTCGTAATATTTAATAATAATTTTTTTTCTAACTAAATTTATTTTTAAATTTAGCGACGCATTTGCATGCGTCGCAATATTGCGATGCAATGTGGCGTCGCAAGAGCGTCGCAGAGAGTCGCAATATTGCGACGCAATTGCGACGAAAGGGTATTGCGACGGACAGTTGAGCGACGCCCTTGTTGCATCGCAATTGCGTCGCAATATCATGTTTAGCGACGCAATTGCGACGCATTTGGGCGTCGCAATATTTAAAATCTCTTGTGGTGTAGAGATGTTTGTGGATGCCTCTTGATTTGATTGTTCTGTAACTTCTTTAAGGAGATGCTTGATGCTTTAAACTTACTATTGTTTTTCTTTTTTTTTTTTTTTTTTTTTTGTGGTGCTAGTATATATGAGTTCTGAAGTTTAACTTGACTTGTCTTTTCGGTCGATCTGTCTGAAATTTCAAGAATGGAAATTCGTGTGAGGACTTGTGGTAGGCACAAAGAGCAATAGGCTTCTTGATCAATGTGCATGTTACAAACGTAATAATCTTTGCATCTAATGACCTTTGTTTATAACAAGTATGCGCAAATCTGAAGTCGTAGGTCCACAGACTTTAATTTATTGTGGTCCAACTGTTGATAATCACCCTTTCTGCATGCTGTTCCATCTTAACATGCATCGGAATGGAACATCTTGCCGTGACATATCTGATCACTAAAGTTCTGGTCTTCATAAAAATGCAATTCTTCCAGCTGATTTTTTTGAAAAATACAATTGAGTAGCAATTTGTTCTTATTTATATCTGAACTGTTTAAGTGATTGTCAGTTAGCTATGATATTTTCACTCGCTACTCATGAAGACATATTTGTGTAAAAATGTGTTTACGTATTTTTTAAAATTAGTGATATAGTTTAAACTTGAAGTTTTGTGTTATGCTATGGTATAATATGCCAATTGTTAAGCTGGGATATATAATTATTCAAATTGATAGTCTGAGCATGCATATGAGCGATTCCAAAAGGATATGCTTGTCACGCCTCAGACCCAAAAATTTTGAGCTAGGGTGACAACCCGCCGCGTGCCGGGCACGCAAGAAATCCCGAAACATGACACTGAATTCAAAAAAGCAACAACCTATATATCATTCAAGTCCATGACTTTAATACAATCCATAACTAAAGATTTGGGCTACAAGCCCTACACATAAGCATTACTGGGGTTACATCAACATATGAATCCACTTTATTTTAAATAGAAGCTCCAACGAACCTATGGTTCCTTACACACCACAATAATATAGTCTGGGCATCAAGCCCTACACATAAATACACTGGTATAGCAATAAAATAAAATCTATATTTTATTTGAGTTGAGGTCCATCACTCCAACATGTTATTCTCAAATCTCATGGTCCTGTAGCAAAAACATTATAATATTTTTATGAGATTACACTCAGTAAGTAAACCATGTTATGCAGTCAAATCATAGCATGATAATCAATAAACACATAGATGATTTGCATGCTTAAACATTGTTCAATTACTCAAACATGCCATGTAAGTAAACCCATCATTGTTATATTATATCATATGTGTCCCACGGCCCTGCAATGCCCCATAACAAAGGAGAGCCGCGGCGGCACATATAAATATAATTCAAATCATTTGCACTCATCATTGTTGTATTATATCATAGCAAATTATCAGTGCATATAAACAATTCATTGTCATATTATATTATATGTGTCCCACGGCCCTGCAATGCCTCATCTGAGCACATCCTCTAGATGTGTGGCCTCTACATGCCCTAACAAAGGAGAACCGTGGCGGCACATATCAATATAATTCATTCTTTTGCATTCACAATCACTCCATTATGCAATGTAAGTATTATATCATGCGTGTCCCACGGCCCTGCAATGCCTCATCTGAGCACATCCTCTAGATGTGTATGGCCATAGTAAAGGAGAACCGCGGCGGCACTTATGAATATAATACCAATCATTTGCATCCATAACCGCTCAATTATACTATATAAGTAAACCCACTGTTTATACTCTCAATGGTAACTGTAAATGTGACCCACGGCCCAGCAATATCTCAATATCATGGTCCACCAGAACACATACTCCATATGTGTGGTGCCATCTCAAAGCAATCCTAACAAAGGTGAACCGCGGCGGCACATATAGATATGTGTCCCACGGCCAGCAATGCCTCCTCTGAGCACATCCTCTAGATGTGTAGGTGCGTGGCAATAATCATCAAAACACATCCTCTAGATGTGGTGTGGTATGACAGAGCAAAGGTGAGCCGCAGCGAAACATAACAGTACCTCACATCATACATCAATACATCAATACATCAATCATGTAGCAAAACAATGGATTATACTTACTGAACAATTGCATGTAATATATCACATCAATGTCATACTAACTGCATTTCTCATGCATAGCATCCCCACACGAAATCATAGCACATAAACAGCCATGTATTCATCTACTTACAATTTAGCCAATAACAATTCTTCATATCACAATTCACAATTTAACTACGCATATCCTGAAATAAATTATTTAATAAACTGATAACTGGCTTACTTACCTCCGCACGCAATCCAACAGGTATATAAGCTAATCAGATGTCGGGGTACCTACAGGATCATTTTACACAATTAATTGATTAAAATCTGGATAATGAAATGATTCCTAAGACTCTACCCTGACCAATCCACGGGCCCAACTTCAGACTCGAATATCTCTCACCATACTCACTCAAATGGGGAAGTAAAATCATCCCCAGAAACTAGATTCAACCTAGATTCCAACCATATAATTATTTTATAATTTTCGGCCCGTTACAGAGCCCAAAAACTATCTAAAATGGCCCCATAAAACGGCCCAATAGGCCCAGACCGGCCGGCCCAGCCGGCCCAGCAACAATTACATCCCACGATCCCCTGTTTCTTCCGAAACAGGGGATTGAAAAGACGCCGGTAGCCAGGGCCGCCGCCGGCCGAATCCACGGCGGTCCGGCCACCGGAGGCCGGGCCAGAGCCGACCGCCGCCGCGGCCGGCCACTCTCCCTCTATCTTTCTCTCTAAATCATCCTCTCACTCTCCGATTTCATCCGCTCGGACTGTCACCATGCCGGCGACTTCTCCGACGAAATTGGGGGCGGTCCGGCCACCATTGGCCGGACCGGCGCCGTCTGTCACCGTGACTTGCCTCCCCCTTAAATCCATCCTCATCAATTTCATTCAATTCATCTCTAATTTCTTCATTTTCTCTCTAATCGTCCGCACGGCTTCAACTGTGCCGGCGGCACGGCCGGCCACCATGGCCGGCCGGACCTCCACCGGACGCACGCCCGGCACCGGTGGAGGCGCCAGCCCGAAGCTCAGGCTCGGCGAGGCGGCGAGCACGCCGCCGGGCCTGAACCAACCAATGGAAGCCAGTTTGGCTTCCGTCACCGCATGAGAGAGAGGCCGATTGGCCCTCTCTCTCTCCTCTTTCACCGCCACTACTCCGCCGGACGCTGCCCATGGTGCCGGCGGAGTCACCGGCCGAAGCTCGGGCCCGGCGAGGCGGCGGGCATGCCGCCGGGCCCGAACCGACGCACGGCCGGTTAGCTTCCTCACAGCACTCTCTGTTACACTCTCTCACGATCTCTCTGCGATTCTTCTCTCTCTCTCTTTCTTCCTCTCTCCTGATACTCTCTCTCTTCCTCTTTCTCCCATGGCAACTCTCTCTCTCTCTAGCACTAAGAGGATGGGTAGAGAATTACCTGGAGGGGACGCGGACTCTGAGCACCAGGAGGGAGGGCACCCCCTGCCTTTTTAATGTCGCAGCGAGACGCTTCGGTTATGAGATCTGAAGAACCAAAGCGTCATCGCTGCGAGCGAAGCATTGCTCAACACATTAAATCAACCCAGACCTGGTTCACATGAACCGGGTTAGAATTAACTCAAACCTGGTTCGCATGAACCGGGTTAGAATTAACCTAAACCTGGTTCGTAGGAACCGGGTACTACATCCTCCCCTCCTTATAAAAATTTCATCCTCGAAATTGATATACATCCAATAGAATATAGAATCCAAATTTTCCTTCTCATAATCAATTAAATTTCATTAAAAGTCACGGTCATCGATACATCATTGATCTGTCATAAGATACAAATAATTATGGATTTTTCTTTCCCATTTCCTCCTTAGGCTCCCAATAGTCTCTCTCTCAGAATGATTATTCTACTGATCTTTGACATAAGGAATACTACACTATTTCAGAACTTGATTCTTACGGTCCATAATGTGCACAAGATGATCTTCATAGGTCGATTCTTTCTTAAGCTAAATTGGTTCAAGTTATAACGCATAACGGGGTTTGAAATATACTTCCTCTGTCATAAAGATATGAAACACATTGAACACTACAAAGAGTAATGAAAGCAGTGCTAAGCTATAAGACACTTCCTTTATCTTGATCAAAGTTTCAAATGACCGAATGTTTTGTGGCTCAAGTCACCTCTAACACAGACCTCATAACATCATTGGTTAGCAAAACTTCCAAATGATCTTTAACCTGAAATTTCAAATCTTTCTTTTATCATTAACATAACTTTTCTATTAACTTTGAGCTACAAAAACTGCTTTAATTAATGATACTTTTCAAAGCTGCTAAACAAGCTCAGTCCAAAATTGTCGCTCTCACTTCATCTCAATATGAAGGAAATCTATACCTTATATTGTAGACAATTGAAATGAATCCATTTGAATATTGGCTTGGTAATCAATAAATAAGCAATTTCATTAAGGGTAAGAACAATACCAAGCACCTCTTAAATCCATTACACAGGCTCACAGTATAACATCTAAAATCTTATTGGTTTCTGCAGTTGTCTATTACTTGAGGGTGGAAGGTTGGACTGAGATTCAGCTTAACCCACTAAGCTCTATGATTACATCATCGAATTAGAAGAGTGAGACAAATGAATACCAATTCAATTTACTCATTTTACTACTAAACCAGAATATTAACATCTTATCCCACTAAAATTTCATCCTTGAAATTAAATATTCATGAATTTTTGTATCATTATAGATGCTCACTAGCAAACTTTTATTTCATTCCTAAGTACCCAAATGAGGTATCCTTAACCATAATCCATAATTGATAAAATCATCTCCCTTCTTTTTCCTTGAAAATAGATATGCCACTCATGGCTGATTGATAATTTATCCATCCTGGAGAAAGATATCGACATAGGAATCATGAAGAAAGGCACAATAACTTAATGAACAGATGTCTTGATTTAGAAATCTATTGACAGATGAAAATTCCCATGAAATTCTTTATCAGTGGAGTTTATCTTATTCTCATTATTGCCAAAATCTTTCACTTTCTACTATCAAATACTTGATCATGTATAGTCAAATTAGTTCTAAAGTCTACTATTCTCAAAACTTAAACAATAATTATCTCAGAATTTAAAATTTTATATTCTTCCTAAATGGCCCATCATGACATAATATGCATTCAACTATTTCGTTAGCATCAATATCAACCATCATCTCATCTAGAAAATTAACAATCAGTTTTGAACATGCAATATCCATAATAAAAGTTCTCTTAGTAAAATTCACTATATATTTATCCATCCAGACTCAAATTCAGAAAGTACTCAATTGTGATTAATCAAAAACATGTAATTAACTATTCCATTCCCAAAATATCATCAATATTAATCATCCCTATAACCAGCAGATGAGTTCATAATCTTACAATATCAATAATGTAAGTTCTACAATTAAAATTTATTATATTCATCCACATTCAAATTCAGATTTAATACCTCAAGATCCATATATCAACTCAATTACAATATGGACATAATGGTGTTTAGTTATATTAGTCATCAATTGCAATTTTTCACTACTATGTTTATTCCATATATTCATCTATCTTTTATTGCATATCCAATTAAAATTTCATCTCTCATATTATTTAAAGGTCAACAAGTTTAATGGAGCTAAAACTTCTAGAAGCCCCTTGGCCTCCCCATTGGTCAAGGTCACCAGCTTGGGAGTCTCACAATATCATTGGCTTGCGATGGTTCATTCTTAATCCCTATCAAATTTGTAATTCAATTAATATCTTGATAAACTTTAAATTTCAAGCTTCCAAAGCATAATTCATGAAATTCCTTGAAAGTCATAATTGTCTCCATATCATCCTAGTATTTTTCCTAGAGTGTCAAGTTTCCCTAGGTATAATGTCATCAAAATATGTTCTCTACGTGTTATCATGTCAATATGTCTGTGTCCCTAAGGTCATAACTGTTATCATGTCAATATGTCCGTGTCCCTAGGTCATAACTGTTATCATGTCAATATGTCTGTGTCCCTAAGGTCATAACCTAGTGCTCTGATACCATAAAAGCTGTCACGCTCCAGACCCAAAAATTTTGAGCTAGGGTGACAACCCGTCGCGTGCCGGGCACGCAAGGCGTCCGAAACATGACACTGAATTCAAGAAAAGCAACAACCTATATATCATTCAAGTCCATGACTTTAATACAATCCATAACTAAAGATTTGGGCTACAAGCCCTACACATAAGCATTACTGGGGTTACATCAACATATGAATCCACTTTATTTTAAATAGAAGCTCCAACGAACCTATGGTTCCTTACACACCACAATAATATAGTCTGGGCATCAAGCCCTACACATAAATACACTGGTATAGCAATAAAACAAAAATCTATATTTTATTTGAGTTGAGGTCCATCACTCAACATGTTATTCTCAAATCTCATGGTCCTGTAGCAAAAACATTATAATATTTTTATGAGATTACACTCAGTAAGTAAACCATGTTATGCAGTCAAATCATAGCATGATAATCAATAAACACATAGATGATGTGCATGCTTAAACATTGTTCAATTACTCAAACATGCCATGTAAGTAAACCCATCATTGTTATATTATATCATATGTGTCCCACGGCCCTGCAATGCCCCATAACAAAGGAGAGCCGCGGCGGCACATATAAATATAATTCAAATCATTTGCACTCATCATTGTTGTATTATATCATAGCAAATTATCAGTGCATATAAACAATTCATTGTCATATTATATTATATGTGTCCCACGGCCCGGCAATGCCTCATCTGAGCACATCCTCTAGATGTGTGGCCTCTACATGCCCTAACAAAGGAGAACCGCGGCGGCACATATCAATATAATTCATTCTTTTGCATTCACAATCACTCCATTATGCAATGTAAGTATTATATCATGCGTGTCCCACGGCCCTGCAATGCCTCATCTGAGCACATCCTCTAGATGTGTATGGCCATAGCAAAGGAGAACCGCGGCGGCACTTATGAATATAATACCAATCATTTGCATCCATAACCACTCAATTATACTATATAAGTAAACCCACTGTTTATACTCCTAATGGTAACTGTAAATGTGACCCACGGCCCTGCAATATCTCAATATCATGGTCCACCAGAACACATACTCCATATGTGTGGTGCCACCTCAAAGCAATCCTAACAAAGGTGAACCGCGGCGGCACATATAGATATGTGTCCCACGACCAGCAATGCCTCCTCTGAGCACATCCTCTAGATGTGTAGGTGCGTGGCAATAATCATCAAAACACATCCTCTAGATGTGTGTGGTATGACAGATAAAGGAGAGCCGCAGCGACACATAACAGTACCTCACATCATACATCAATACATCAATACATCAATCATGTAGCAAAACAATGGATTATACTTACTGAACAATTGCATGTAATATATCACATCAATGTCATACTAACTGCATTTCTCATGCATAGCATCCCCACACAAAATCATAGCACATAAACAGCCATGTATTCATCTACTTACAATTTAGCCAATAACAATTCTTCATATCACAATTCACAATTTAACTACGCATATCCTGAAATAAATTATTTAATAAACTGATAACTGGCTTACTTACCTCAGTACGCAATCCAACAGGTATAATAAGCTAGTCAGATGTCTGGGCACCTACAGGATCATTTACACAATTAATTGATTAAAATCTGGATAATGAAATGATTCCTTAAGACTCTACCCTGACCAATCCATGGGCCCAACTTCAGACTCGAATATCTCTCACCATACTCACTCAAATGGGGAAGTAAAATCATCCCCAGAAACTAGATTCAACCTAGATTCCAACCATATAATTATTTTATATTTTTCAGCCCGTTACAGGGCCCAAAAACTCTGTCAAAATGGTCCCATAAAACAGCCCAATAGGCCCAGACCGGCCGGCCCAGCCGGCCCAGCAACAATTACATCCCACGATCCCCTGTTTCTTCCGAAACAGGGGATTGAAAAGACGCCGGTAGCCAGGGCCACCGCCGGCCGAATCCACAGCTGTCCGGCCACTGGAGGCCGGGCCAGAGCCGGCCGCCGCCGCGGCCGGCCACTCTCCCTCTATCTTTCTCTCTAAATCATTCTCTCACTCTCCGATTTCATCCGCTCGGACTGTCACCATGCTGGCGACTTCTCTGGCGAAATTGGGGGCGGTCCGGCCACCATTGGCCGGACCGGCGCCATCTGTCGCCGTGACTTGCCTCCCCCTTAAATCCATCCTCATCAATTTTATTCAATTCATCTCTAATTTCTTCATTTTCTCTCTAATCGTCCGCACGGCTTCAACTGTGCCGGCGGCACGGCCGGCCACCATGGCCGGCCGGACCTCCACCGGACGCATGCCCGGCGCCGATGGAGGCGCCAGCCCGAAGCTTAGGCCCGGCGAGGCGGCGAGCACGCCGCCGGGCCTGAACCAACCAACGGAAGCCGGTTTGGCTTCCATCACCGCATGAGAGAGAGGCCGATTGGCCCTCTCTCTCTCTCTTTCACCGCCACTACTCCGCCGGACGCTGCCCATGGTGCCGGCGGAGTCACCGACCGGAGCTCGGGCCCGGCGAGGCGGCGGGCACGCCGCCGGGCCCGAACCGACGCACGATCGGTTAGCTTCCTCACAGCACTCTCTGTTACACTCTCTCACGATCTCTCTGCGATTCTTCTCTCTCTCTTTCTTCCTCTCTCCTGATACTCTCTCTCTTCCTCTTTCTCCCATGGCAACTCTCTCTCTCTCTAGCACTAAGAGGATGGGCAGAGAATTACCTGGAGGGGACGCGGACTCTGAGCACTATGAGGGAGGGCACCCCCTGCCTTTTTAATGTCGCAGCGAGACGCTTCGGTTATGAGATCTAAAGAACCAAAGCGTCATCACTGCGAGCGAAGCATTGCTCAACACATTAAATCAACCCAGACCTGGTTCACATGAACCGGGTTAGAATTAACTCAAACCTGGTTCGCATGAACCGGGTTAGAATTAACCTAAACCTGGTTCGTAGGAACCGGGTACTACACTTCTCCTCCCTAATTCTACATCTGGGATATTTATAAATGATTTATAGCAATAAGCAAACCTGTGACAGACCCTGGCATATATAATGCTTAACGAATTCTTACAAGTATCAGTTGTTTCTAATTAATAAACTTATCCCAGAAGACAACACAAAAATAAAAAAGGATGACGTGCAATTATCTATAAAACCTGAGAAGATGATGGCCTTCTTTTTTCAGGTTGGCTACATCTTAGAGGCCCTGATCTGGCCCAATTAATTAATAGAGTCTTAGTGCTCCTAATGCGTGACTTGCTTCATATATCGGCCTGTGGTGTCAAAAGTTGATTTTGCATGCCTTTCTTGTAACTTTGATCTCTAGAGTCTTCTTGCACAGATGTGGATGTTGATTTATGGAAAAAGTGGTAGCAATAATCACATTGATTTGCATTCAGATCTTATATTTGGAGTCACTATTTTAATTTTGAAATAATGTAGTGACATGTTTGTTAACAAGTTATTATATATGAGGGCTTGTACGTTGCATGTAGTTATAGCTGGGCAATGGGCAAATGATCTTTTTATTAAATTAAATTGTGTAAACACAGGCCAATTGTATCATCATGAGAACGTAAGAAATGCTGTAGATCGACGTACGTACATCTTGACTGTTGGCTTTTATTTTATGTTATTTTTTTGGCTTGTAATCTCAATTGAAGATTTTTTTTTTTTCAAAAATCTTTATAATCTTAATTTTTCTTCATTATTTTGTTTTGTTTTGTTTTGTTTTTAATGTTGGTACATGATCGTGTGCTTCTGAAATGGGTTGATGCTTGAGCATGCCTTCCTCTTGACTGCATGCAGAGCTGATCGAGAGGTGATCCAGCCACGCAGACCTTATAATCAGAAAGTGGATATGTGTTTATGGCTTTGGCATTGTCCTCTGGGAGCTAATTATACAGGCAGGCATGCTTCTCCCTTCCAGAAGATGACTGCCGTGCAGGCAGCATTAATTTGCTGTTGCCAACAAATTAAGGTGTCCGATTATACCATACCTCATCATGACTGCATGCCACACTACCTGCACTTGGTGAGGTGAGATCATGACCCGCTAGCTGCTGGGATGCTAACCCTGATGTACGTCCCCCCTTCACTGATCGAGGTCGTGATCAGGATGCTAGCTCGAGAGTGCACAATCAGATCATGCATGGTGACTGCATGTCCGTAGGGCACGTACGTACGCTTTAATTCAGGTACGTTGCTTAGCTCAGCCTATAACCACCGACTAACAAGGTTTGAAAACCTCGTACGTGGATCATCAACGGTGCTTCTGACTGTAGATGGATGGATCGATTGGAGAAATTTTTCGTGCATCATGCATGGGTTTTAGGTGCTTTTTTATCTTTTTTCTTTTGTGCTCTTTTAGGAGAACAGTAGTATGAATCATATGTAATGGGACTATTAATTTTATGGGTAACAATGACAGTAAATTTTAGATGGCCGATAATTTTTAGGCGGCCAGCAGTTCTAGAAGGCCATCGGCCTTCTTAGGCGGCCTTTCTAGATGGTATTTCTAGGCAGCTTCGGTTTAGATTTCTGACTCCACCACCGTCACTATGGCTCTCTCCTACATTTATGCGCCAAGGCATTTATGATCTTATACGGCCATGTGTATCTGTCACGCCCCAGACCCAAAAATTTTGAGCTAGGGTGACAACCCGCCGCGTGCCGGGCACGCAAGGCGTCCCGAAACATGACACTGAGTTCAAGAAAAGCAACAACCTATATATCATTCAAGTCCATGACTTTAATACAATCCATAACTAAAGATTTGGGCTACAAGCCCTACACATAAGCATTACTGGGGTTACATCAACATATGAATCCACTTTATTTTAAATAGAAGCTCCAACGAACCTATGGTTCCTTACACACCACAATAATATAGTCTGGGCATCAAGCCCTACACATAAATACACTGGTATAGCAATAAAACAAAATCTATATTTTATTTGAGTTGAGGTCCATCACTCCAACATGTTATTCTCAAATCTCATGGTCCTGTAGCAAAAACATTATAATATTTTTATGAGATTACACTCAGTAAGTAAACCATGTTATACAGTCCAATCATAGCATAGCAATCATAAGCATATAAATGATCTGCATGCATAAACATTTCACCAATACTTAAACATGCAATGTAAGTAAACCCATCATTGTTATATTATATCATATGTGTCCCACGGCCCTGCAATGCCCCATAACAAAGGAGAGCCGCGGCGGCACATATCGATATAATTCATTCTTTTGCATTCACAATCACTCCATTATGCAATGTAAGTATTATATCATGCGTGTCCCACGGCCCTGCAATGCCTCATCTGAGCACATCCTCTAGATGTGTATGGCCATAGCAAAGGAGAACCGCGGCGGCACTTATGAATATAATACCAATCATTTGCATCCATAACCGCTCAATTATACTATATAGGTAAACCCACTGTTTATACTCTCAATGGTAACTGTAAATGTGACCCACGGCCCTGCAATATCTCAATAATGTACCAACATATCCCCCTACTGAAGTAGGGTCCCATAGCAAGTATCCCCCCTACTGAAGTAGGGTCGAAATACCATAGTGTACCAACAAGTATCCCCCCTACTGAAGTAGGGTCGGTGTACCAACAAGACTCGTACCATAACAAAGTATCCCCCCTACTGAAGTAGGGTCGAAATACCATAGTGTACCAACAAGTATCCCCCTACTGAAGTAGGGTCGAAATACCATATGTACCAAAGTATCCCCCCTACTGAAGTAGGGTCGAAATACCATATGTACCAACAAGTATCCCCCCTACTGAAGTAGGGTCGAAATACCAGGGTATGACATGATAAAGGAGAACCGCGGCGACACATAACAGTACCTCACATCACATGCACTCATCATATCAATAACAACACAATATTGCATAAACAGTGGATTATACCTACTGAACAATTGCCTGTAATACATCACATCAATGTCACTGCATCATGCATAGTCATGCAACTGCATCTCATGCATAATAACTGCATCTCTCATGCACTGCATCTCTCATGCATAGCATCCACACATGAAATCATAGTACATAAACAGCCATGTATTCATAATATTCATCTACTTACAAATTTAGCCAATAACAATTCTTCATATCACAATTCACAATTTAACTACGCATATCCTGAAACAAATTATTTAATAAACTGATAACTGGCTTACTTACCTCAGTACGCAATCCAACAGGTATAATAAGCTAGTCAGATGTCTGAGCACCTACAGGATTATTTACACAATTAATTGATTAGCAAGGAATATTAAAATGACCCTTAGAATTTCTACCCAGACTAGTTCACGGGCCCTACTTTGGGCTCGAATATCTCCCACTACACACCCGATTGGGGAAGTAAAAATACCCCAAGAAACTAGAATTCACCCAGATTCTAGCCATATAATTATTTTTCTAATCCCGGCCCGATACAGGGCCCAAAATCCAGCCCAAAGTCAGCCCACTGCACGGCCCAAAAGGCCTGAACCGGCCGGCCCAGCCGGCCCGGTTCAAACCAAATCCCACCCGATCCCCTGTTTCACCGAACAGGGGACGGGGACATGGCCGGCGGCCGGGGCCGCCGCCGGCCAAATTGAGGGCGGCCCGGCCGCCGGTGGCCGGGCCAGAGCCGGCCGCCGCCGCGGCCGGCCGCCAAACCCCCTCCTTCTCCCTCAATTTCTCTCACTCTCTCCAACTCCTCCGCGCGGCACGGAACTGTGCCGGCGGCACGGCCGGCCACCATGGCCGGCCGGACCTCCACCGGACGCACGCCCGGCGCCGGTGGAGGCGACAGGCCAAGTCTCGGGCCCGGCGAGGCGGCGAGCACGCCGCCGGGCCCGAACCAACCGGCGGCTTCGCCACCGCGCGAGAGGAGGGCCAATTGGCCCTCTCTCTCCTCTCTCTCTCCACCACCACCCCGCCGGACGCCTCCCCCGGCGCCGGCGGAGTCGTCGGCCAAGTCTCAGGCCCGGCGCGGCGGCGAGCACGCCGCCGGGCCTGAACCAAGCATCGTCCGACCGATTTATCTCTCTTCCTCATCCCAGCTGTCTCTCTCTCTCTCGGGCTCTCTCTCTCTCTCTTTCTCACGCTGTCTCTCTCTCTCTCCCAGCTCTCTCTTCTTCACGCTGTCTCTCTTTCTCTCTCTGATCAGGGGATTACCTGATGGAAGCATGGAAGCGAATGCCAGGATGATGGAGGGAGTCCCCCCTCCATCATATAAATAATCCCCTAATGCAACGCTTCGGTGCACTCAAAAGACGCGCGACGACTAGGCCATTCAATCGTCAAGTCAGGGCGTTCGTCAAGTAGAGGGCCTAAACGTCATGTCAAAAGTCTAAACGCCAAGAAGGTTTTCCCCGGGATGCCAGGTGTCTCCAAAAGTAATTACTAAGAGTTACGTTCCCCCATGATAATTTATGGGGGGTTACAGTATCCCACAATATGCTTTCTCTAAGGCATTTATTGCCTTATTTCCTCCAATGCATTTATGGTTACTATGTTGGCCCCTTGGTCCCTCACATGAGAAAAGAATCAAAGATGACGTAGGAGGCAAGGAAGCCAAGACGAAGAGTTTCCGACTCCATGCCTCATGGTCGTCCCCAATGATTCTATTATAGATGGTTCTCCCAGACTCAGCTCCAGTCCATTCTGGCCTTACCGGCACCATCTCTCCAGGCTTTCAGATTTCTACTCCAGGTGGCCGACTCCTCTCAGCTATCCCACTCTCAGCCACCTCTAGAACCCAACAACCCGGCTCCAGGTTCGGCTTTCAGCTCCCACTCCACACCTTCGGCTCCCAGCTGCCCTTCATGGCGGCCACGTTGCACTATGTATGAGGGCACCCATGGCAATGTGGCAGACAGGCGTAGGAGGCAGGAGGCTTACATACATAGGAATCTATATATGCATGGGCTCACATGCCTGGCTGCACCATTGTTCGTACATGCATGGGAAGGGTACATGGCCACCCACTTAATAGGACGACGCTTGTAGCTCTGACATGCCACTAAGAAGCAAGCTTCACCATTGCTACCATCATCATAAATACTTTGACAAGTGGCAGCACCTCAAGTCTCTAACATTTCATCTACAAAAGTCATCATTCATCATGAGGCCCCAACCACTCAGATCAGATGAACCCCAAAAGTCATCATCCATCATGAGGCTCCATGTGACTCACTAGATGACAAGGCTCCAAGCTTCCCAAGCAAGCCACACAAAGTCCAAAGATGAATAAATTGGGTAAGAGGGACCCCCGACCAGGTAACAATACACAACACTCCTAAACGCTCATTCTCGCTCAGAGAGAGCTCTTCTCTGAGCCTCTCACTCTCTCTTTCGAGCTGTCTCAAGCTCACAGCTGTTGCTCAAAGCACTGACTTGAGCGTCGGAGGGTCCCCATCAGAATCTCCGGTCCTCGGAACTTTTTGCAGGCTTTTAGATGCGAGAAGCTCATCGAAAGGTCCTAGGCTCGCTGGAGAGGGCGATCGAATGCTCGCGGACGTTTGAGGAGAGTGATCTGGCAACAACAGATTGGCGCGCCAGAAAGGGGGACGCGCTGAAGGAAGGAGAGCTCTATCTCCATGAGCTGTAAGCCTTTGTCCCCTCTAAGATAGCCATGGTGGTAACGCGCATGCCGAAGGCCTCCGCTAGTTATACTGGAAGGCATCCACATCGCACTGAGCAATAGAAGGCTACCCTCTTAGCTCCTCCTTCACCACCAGCTTTAGCTGCTCTACCTAACCAACTGGCCATTCTCAATCAACAAGTTCAAGCCTTGATTGTATCAGTTCATGAGCTGCAGGAGCAACGCTCGGTGGCCACTCAGTAGTAGCCCAAGCTTCTCACATCACCCGTGATAGCTACACCAGTTAGCCAACAATCCACTCGTGGGAGATCTCCTCAAAGAGAGGCCCACCGCCATCATGCTTCATCTAATTACCACCACCGTAAAGCTTTCAAGAGACTGCGGTCTCCTGCCTTCTGCCCGAGCAGTCCCTCTCCCCAACGACGACACGGAAAGGGACCCGAGCGGAAGCATTATCAGTGGCATCACTCTTTCCCTTACTCATCTTTCAAGTCATCTGGGGAGGACCTTAATCATGAGATGAAGAGGCATCTGGATGAGAAACACTAGCGGCTAGAGGAGCTCAGCCAAAGGCTCAACAACCAACCTGTGGTGGATTACGACACTCGTCCACCCCTCACTTGTCATATTATGGAAGAGCCCATTCCTTCTAGGTTCCACCTTCCTTAGTTGGATCTGTTTGATGACACCACAGATCCATTTGACTATCTTAAAAGCTACAAGGCTCTCATGCAAGTTCAAGGGGCAACTGATACCCTTTTATATATGGTTTTTCTAGCCATCCTACAAAAAGTTGCTCGCGCTTAGTATTCTTTCCTACCTTCGCACAACATTGATTCTTTCAAATAGCTAGAGAGGACTTTCTTGATACGCTTTGACACCTATCGAAGGATTCCCCGGTTGGTAGATAGCTTATTCTCCATCCAACAGAAGAAGGGAGAACCTCTAAAAGATTTTGTGGTCCATTTCAGGACGACTGCTATGGAAGTTTATTACCTCAATGATGCTGTGGCCACTTTAGCCCTGAAGCAGGGACTTCGCCGCTCCCGCTTCACTTATTCACTAGAAAAGAAGCCTTCTAGCTCCTGCGCCGAGCTCCTAAGTCATGTGCAGAAATATATTCGCGCCGACGAAGCTGACTTCATACAGAGAGCACTAAAGAAAAGATAGCCCTATAACACTAAATTGCAAGCCTTCATGCAGTGGCATGCGCTTAGACTTCTACCAATTATGCAGTTATGCTGGGAGGCATCCCCAGAAGGTCAAGCAGTAAAGCACCTTGAAGTCCCTTAAATGAAGGCATAGGTGGCAAAGTAATTCCTAGGATGGACAAACTTGAGGCATTGCCCATGGCTGCTCACCTCAGGCATTTATGAGCATCCTAACTTCTAGTCACCTCAAGCATTTATGGGAGTTTTAATTCCTAGTGATGGTAAGCCGGGAGGTGCTAGTGCTATTAATACAAGGTGGGAGATGGGGACAAGGGGCTTTGACAGTTGACTGAACCTTCCCCTCTCTCCTTCTCTCTTCTCTCTACTGCACCCAAGAGCCAAACCGAGCCCAGGACCTCTTACGAATTCTGTTCCAACTGCTCTCATATTTTGGCATTGAAGGATACAAATTTCTTCAAAGAAGAAGCTCTTAAGCCTTTAATTGACATCGACACCAAACATGATGCAAAGGAAAAAAGCTATGAAAGCTAAGTACACTACACTTTGAGAAAAAGTTTCTTATCATTCAACTTCTCAAACTCCTGGGCCAGCGCGAGAAATCCCTATGGTAGTTTTTAAAAGGACCTCGCGGCCTCGTGATCATAAGGATACCCCCGGGCCAGCATGAGAAACCCTCGAGGTGGTTCAAATCCTATGGTCTTGGCGGCCCTAAGCCAATGCCTGGGCCGATCGCGAAACCTCCGAAGTGGTTTTATTTTAGCCCCAACAGCCTTATATCTGCCTCAGCGGTATCATTACAATCTCAATAGTTTTATTACAGCAGCTTTAGCGGCTTTATCTTTGCCTCAGCGGTTAATGGTCAACGTTGGCCAATTAGAAGCCCAAGTCAGCTCACCGTCGGAGAGATCAATCCTAGCTCATAGTTGACGAACACCCACTTTTAGACCCTGCATCGGGAGAGGATTACTGGCTGCCCTTAGTCAGTCAAGATTTCCACACAAGGCAGCACAAAAGAAAGAAAATTTTCCACTGAAAGAAATTAAAATTAAAGTTAGCAAAAAAAAAGAAGATAACTGGAAAGGTAAAAACTTTTACACTTCTTTCGCTTGGTGGATGCAATGCCCACAAGCTCAAGGAGTGGGAGGCATATGATGGGGCCAACTAACCCCATGGGTAACAATGACAGCAAATCCTAGGCGGCTTGGCAATTTCTAGGTGGCCCCAGCAAGTCCTAGGCGGCCATACTGGGTAGCCCCATCCTAGGCGGCCTTCCTAGGCAGTCTTTCTAGGCGGCTTTGATCCAGATTTTTGACTCCACCTTCATGATGGCTCCCTCCTACATTTATGCACCAAGGCATTTATGATCTTATGACGACCACATGCATTCCACTACATGCTTGCTCTAAGGTATTTATTGCCTTATTCCCTTCCATGCATTAAGGCATTTATGGCTGCCACGTTGGCCCCCTTGGTCCCTCACATAAGAAAAGATGGCGTAGGAGGCAAGGAAGCCAAGATGAAGAGTTCCCGACTCCACGCCTCATGGTCATCCCCAATGACTCCGGTCTAGATGGTTCTCCCAGACTCAGCTCTGGTCCATTCTGGTCTTTTTCGGCACCATCTCTCCAGGCTTCCAGATTTCTACACTAGGCGGCCGACTCCTAGTTCTCTGCTCCTAGCTGTCTCGCTCTCAGCCACCTCTGGAACCCAGTAACCCGGGTCCAGGTCCGGCCTTCAACTCCCACTCTACACCTTCGGCTCCCGGCTATTCTTCATGGTGGCCACGTTGCACTCACTGGTTCCGTGCATGTATGAGGACACCCATGGCAAGTGGCAGGCAGACGTAGGAGGCAGGAAGGCTTACATACATAGGAATCTACATGCGTGGGGCCCATATGCTTGGCTGCACCATTGTTCATACATGCATGGGAAAGGGTACAGGATAATCAAGTGGCCACCCACTTGATCGAACGGTGCTTGTAGCTTTGACATGCCACTAAAAGCAAGCTTCACCATTGCTGCCATCATCATAAATACTTTGACAAGTGACATCACCTCAAGTCTCACAGACATCAGCCCTAACATTCCATCCATAGAAGTCATCATTCATCATGAGGCCCCAACTACTCATATCAGATGAATCCCAAAAGGCATCGTTCGAGAAGGGTGATCTAGCAACAACAGATCGGCATGCCAAGAAGGAGGGACGCGCTGAAGGAAGGAGAGCTCTGTCTCCATAAGCTATAAGCCTTTGTCCCCTCTATGGTAGCCATGGTGGTAACATGCATGCTGAAGGCCTCTGCCAGTTATACCGAGGGGCATCCACATCACACTGAGCAAGAGAAGGCTACCCTCTCTACTCCTTCTTCACTACCAACTTTACCTACTCTACCTAACCAACTGGCCATCCTCAATCAACAAGTTCAAGCCTTGATTGTAACAGTTCATGAGCTGCAGGAGCAACGCTCGGTGGCCACTCAGCAGCATCCCAAGCCTCTCACATCGTCTGTGATAGCTGCATCAGTTAGCTAACAATCCACTCACGGAAGATCTCCTCAAAGAGAGGCCCATCACCATCATGCCTCACCTAAGTACCACCATCGTGAAGCTTTCAAGAGACTGCGGTCTCCTGCCTTCCGCCCAAGCAGTCCCTCTTCCCGACGATGATATGGGAAGGGATCTGAGCGAAAGCATTATCAGTGGCATCACTCCTCCCCTTACTCATCTTCTGAGTCATCTGGGGAGGACCTTAATCATGAGATGAAGAGGCATCTGGATGAGCAACATCGGCGGCTGGAGGAGCTCAGCTATAGGCTCAACAACCAACCTATGGTGGACTATGACACTCGTCCACCCCTCACTCATCATATTATGAAAGAGCCCATTCCTTTCAGGTTTCGCCTTCCTCAATTGGATCTGTTTGATGGCACCACGGATCCACTTAACCATCTCAAAAGCTATAAGGCTCTCATGCAAGTTTAAGGGATAACTAATACTCTTTTATGTATGATTTTTTCGGCCATCCTGCAAAAAGTTGCGTGCACTTGGTATTCTTGCCTACCTCCGCACATCATCGACTCTTTCAGATAGCTAAGAGGACTTTCTTGATGCGCTTTGATGCTTGTCAGAGGATTCCCCGGATGGCAGATAGCTTGTTCTCCATCCAACAGAAGGAGAGAGACCTCTAAAAGATTTTGTGGTCCATTTCAGGATGACTGCCATGGAAGTTATTACCTCAATGATGCTGTGGCCACTTTGGCCCTGAAGTAGGGACTTCGCCGCTCCCGTTTCACTTATTCACTAGACAAGAAAACCTCCTAGCTCCTACGCCAAGCTCCTAAGTCATGCGTAGAAATATATTCACGTTGACGAAGCTGACTTCATACAGAGGGCACTAAAGAAAAGATAGCCCTATAACACTAAATTGCAAGCCTTCACGCAGTGGCAAGTCTACAAATTATGTAGTTATGCTGGGAGGCATTCCCAGCAGGTAAAAGCACCTTGAAGTCCCTTAAATGAAGGCATAGGTGGCAAAGTAATTCTTAGGATGGACAAACTTGAGGCATTGCCCATGGCCGCTCACATCGGGCATTTATGAGCATCCTAACTCCTAGTCACCTCAAGCATTTTATGGGAGTTTTAATTCCTAGTGGTGGTAAGCCGGGAGGTGCTAGTGCTATTAATACAAAGTGGGAGATGGGGACAAAGGGCTTTGACTATTGACTCCACCTTTCCCCTATCTCCCTCTCTCTCTCTTTCTCTCTGCTGAACCCAAGAGCCAAACCGAACCCAAGACCTCCTACGGATTCTGTTCCAGCTGCTCTCGGATTTTGGCATTGAAGGAGATAAATTTCTTCAAAGAAGAAGCTCTCAAGCCTTTAATCGACATCGACACCAAACACAATGCAAAGGCAAAAGCTACGAAAGCTAAGTACACTACACTTTGAGAAAAAGTTTCTTTTAATTCAACTTCTCAAACTTTCGGGCCGGTGCAAGAAACCTCCATGGTAGTTTTTAAAAGGACCTCATGGCCTCGTAATCACAAGGATACCCCCGGGCTAGCACGAGAACCCTCAAGATGGTTCAAATCCTATAGTCTCGGTGGTCCCAAGTTAATGCCCGGTTGGCTGCGAAACTCCCGAGGCATTTTTATTTTAGCCCTAGCAGCCTTATATCTGCCTTGGCGGCATCATTAAAATCTTAATGGTTTTATTACAACCTCAACGGCTCTATCAGCTTCAGCGGATTTATCTTTACCTCAATAGCTAATGATCAATGTTGGCCAATTAGAAGCCCCAAGTCAGCTCACTACGGGAGAGATCTATCCCAGCTCATAGTTGACGAACACCCACTTCCAAACCCTGCGTCGGGAGAGGATTACTGGCTGTCCTTAGCCAGTCAAAGATGTCTACACAAGGCAGCATAAAAAGAAAGGAAAATTTTCACCTGAAAGGAGCTAGAATTAAAGTTAGCAAAAAAAAAAGAAGACAACTGTAAAGGTAAAAACTTCTACACTCCTTTCGCTTGATGGATGCAAGGCCCACAAGCTCAAGGAGTGTGGGGGGGCATATGATGGGGCCAATTAACCCCATAGGTAACAATGATAGCAAATTCCAGGTGGCTCGACAATTTCTAGGCGGCCCAGCAAGTCTTAGGCGGCCACATCTAGGCGGCCTTCCTAGGCGGCCACATCTAGGCGGCCTTCCTAGGCGGCTTTGGTTCCAGATTTTTGACTCCACCGCTCCCTCCTGCATTTATGCGCCAAGGTATTTATGGTTTTATGCATCCCACTACATGCTTGCTCTAAGGCATTTATTGCCTTATTCCCTCCCATGCATTAAGGCATTTATGGCTGCCATGTTAGCCCCCTTAGTCCCTCGAATGAGAAAAGATGGCATAGGAGGCAAGGAAGCTAAGACGAAGAGTTTCCGACTCCATGCCTCATGATCGTCCCCAAGTTCTAGATGGTTCTCCCAGACTCAGCTCTAGTCTATTATGGTCTTTTTCAGCACCATCTCTCTAGGCTTCTAGATTTCTACTCCAGGCAGCCGACTCTTGGTTCTCTGCTCCCAGCTGTCCCACTCTCAGCTACCTCTGGAACCCAGCAACCCTGCTCTAGGTCCGGCCTTCAGCTCCCACTCCACACCTTCGGCTCCCGGCTGCCCTTCATGGAGGCCACGTTGTACTCACTGGTTTCGTGCATGTATGAGGACACTCATGGCAACGTGGCAGGCAGGCGTAGGAGGTGGGAAGGCTTACATACATGGAACCTATAATGCGTGGGGCCCACATGCTTGGTTGCACCATTGTTCGTACATGCATGAGAAAGGGTACAAAATAATCAAGTGGCCACCCACTTGATGGGACGACGCATGTAGCTCTGACATGCCACTAAGAAGCAAGCTTCACCATTGCTACCATCATCATAAATACTTTGACAAGTGGCAGCACTTCAAGTCTCATAGACATCAGCCCTAACATTCCATCAACAAAAGTCATCATTTATCATGAGGCCCCAACCACTCAGATAAGATGAACCCCAAAGTCATCATCCATCATGAGGCTCCATGTGACTCACTAGATGACAAGGCTTCAGGCTTCCCAAGCAAGCCACACAAAGTCCAAAGATGAATAAATTGGGTAAGAGGAACCCCCTATTAGAAAAGTTTTTATAGGCAACAGAAATGCATTTTAACAATTTTGTAAAATAAATATGCAACGAAAGCAGTAAGATATTGGATCTAATACAATATTAGCCTACAACAGGATCAATATATATATATATATATATATATATATATATAGCTATAAAAGAAAAGGACATAGATCAAATCTATGTTAACATAAATAACATAGATCATATCTATGCTTGTGGCCTAGTATCTTAGATCATATCTAAGTCACCAGTAACAATTGAATCTTTTACCTTTTGATGCTTAATAACTCACGCAGCAGTAGAAGGTGATGGTAGGTAGTTCTTCTGCAAGCCACACAAAGGTGTTTGGCCTCTACAGGTAATCCACACCGGGGCTCTGGTCCTGACCAGCCTTTTCGGAGTGCTAGCTCCTCTCCTAGACTTCAACGATGAGATTTCTTCTTTTTAACACCAAGGTGTTCTTGGAATTATCAAAAGGACGTGTATGTTTAGGAAACATTTTTCCTCAGGTTTTATAGCCACCCTAAAAACTTCCCATCTCCCTGTCGTTTCCTTTTCCAAAGTTTCATGAAAGATAAGGAAGAACCCTTCATCTTCATTTTCAGTTTCATGAAAGATAAGGAAGAACCCTTTATCTTCATTTTTAGTTAAAAACGGAAAAGGAGTTAAAGAAGAAACTCTTCATCTCCTTTTTTGGTTAAAAAGAAGTTAAGGAATAAGGGGTAATTAGGGAGAGGTCATTAACATCCATTTTAAATTCAGACTTAAAATTTTGAATTCAAAATTTAATCTTTAAATTTAAAATTAAAATTAGTTTAAAATTCAAATTCATAATTCGAATTTAAACAAGAAAATACGTTAACATTAGGCTTACCTAAATTTGAGTCCAAACCAAATCCTATTTGATTTGACCAAGATATTTATAGCTCAATCAAATTGAGCTAGCTAGCAATCCTATTGCCAATTTAATCATTCAATTAATTTACTAACATTTAGTTTCTCAATCATCCAGTCAGGTAGAATCCCCTATGGTGTGTGACCCCATAGGTTTGAACACTAAGCCGGTAGCACTGGAACACTTTCAATATTAATCGAAGTCGCAATCTAGCAATGATACTCGACATCCGGATAGGCCAAAGGTTGCAGAGCAATAATCAAGAACCTCTGGCATATGGTTACCATATAATTCATCCCTTTGACCCTCAATGCTCAAGATGACTTAGGTTTTAACTGCCAACCCTTAATCAGTTCATCCATAAAGTGTCTCAATCTTCATAAGTCCCGTGACTCCTCATAGGGAATATCCTGGCCAAGGTTTTGCTAAATTAAAACATATTGAGACATTCATTTCAAACTATTTGGAGGGTCAATCCCATCTTGATCCACTCACTGCTCCACAAGTACTTTACTGCACCCAAAAACCTTCTATCACTGGATTAAAAATCTAGGTAATCCGACACCAAAGTACAGTAGGTTGCTTGCAAGCTACCATGGTGATCTTAGGTCAGAGGGATACTTATATCCATATCCCTTCGTGAACACTTCTTGACAGAAGAGTGTTCCGCAGATTGGTCATGTTCAGTAAAATATCATACACCTCACCTGTATGTCATACCAATGTCATCACACTCCTTGGTAAAGAGGACAACCAATGCATATGACATACAACGACTTTTACTTGATACATAGTTGTCCTATAACTATATATCATTTGGTCGCGACTATTTTAAGAACCACTCAATAAACCCTCTCTTTATTGAATAGATTATGGTTCTAAGGACTCCATCACAAAAGAATTTATTTTAGGAAGATGCGATGTGATGAACTGCTAAATAAATATTTTATTAATTTATAATTCATATATATTTACAACTTGTACAATCATCTACATGTTAGTTGATTGGCTTTAGGACACAATTCCCAACATCTTCCACTAGGACAAAAGCCACTCATATAGTATCTAATATCCATATTCCATTTATGGTCATCAAATTCTTTGATTCCAAGAGCTTTAGTGAATGGGTCAGCTAGATTCTCCTTTCTATCAATCTTCTGAAGGTCGATGTCACCTTGCTCCACGATTTCTCGCACAAGGTGATAACGATGCAGAATATGTTTGGTGCGTTGATGGGACTTTGGCTCTTTGGCTTGAGCAATGGCACCGGTGTTGTCACAGTACACCAAAATAGGACCATCCAGAGATGGTGTCACTCCCAGTTCTTCCAGAAACTTTCACAACCATACGGCTTTCTTTACCACATCCGATGCTGCAATATATTCTGCCTCGTATATTGAGTCTGCCACAGTATGCTGCTTGAAACTTTTCCAGCAGATCGCTCCTTCATTTAGGATAAAAATAAATCCTGATACACTTTTGTTGTCATCCCTATTTGACTAAAAATTAGAGTCAGTATATCCCATAAGTTTTAAGTCAGGTTCTTCATAAATTAGCCATTGGTCCTTAGTATTTCGTAAATACTTAAGAATAGTCTTCACTACTTTCCAATGAGCATCATCTGAGTCAGACTGGTATCTGCTCACTATCCCTAGTGAATATGCCACGTATGGTCTAGTACATGTCATAGCATACATAATAGAACCTGATGTGGCTAATCACTTCCCTTAGGTGACAGTATAACACTTTGCACAATTTTCCGGAACTAGATGAATTGATAGCTCGTTTCTAGTGTCAGCCCCTAGCTTCGGCCCCGGCCTCTAGCTTCGGCCTCGGCCTCTAGTTTCGGCCTCGCCCTCTCCTCGGCCCCTAGCTTCGGCCTCGGCCTCTGGCTTCGGCCTCACCCTCGCCTCGGCCCTTGGCCTCGGCCTCGGCCTCAGGCTTCGACCTCACCCTCGCCTTGGCCCTTGGCTTCGGCCTCGGCCACTAGCTTTGGCCTCGGCCTCTGGCTTCGGCCTCACCCTCGCCTCGGCCCTTGGCTTCGGCCTCGGCCCCTAGCTTCGGACTCAACATTACACGTTTTTCTAATATAGCGGAGCCAATCTCGGATACCAAACCTAGGGATTTGAGGCACCAACCACCGCATATCTCGCTCATCTGTTTTACTGAGATCATGGGCAGTTACCCACGTATTATGCAGTCATCGTTATCTATGGTGCATGCTTAACGACTGTGCGCTCGCCAGCCGCCTGCGAGGACAATCCTAACAGAACGAGATTCGACAGCTACTCAACAAAGGGTAAAAGGGACTCCCTAACAGGTATATAAATACCCCCGACTCACAACAAGGGAGGGACTGAATCTCTACTCTCTCATAAAACACTCCTGTTCTACCAGCCACTGACTTGAGCATCAGAGGGTCCCCGCCAGAACTATCGGTCCAGGACTTTTTGCAGGTTCCCAAAGGAAGAAGGTGCTCCCTCGACGCTTCCGACGATCTGCGGGGATCTTCGCCCACCAGCGCTCACCACAAGTGATTTGGCAGCAATAGATTGGCATGCCAGAAAGGGAGGGCCGGCAGACAGACGTTCACCTTCACGCATCTGCAACCCCTCAACTTCTACAAGGGAGATGATGGTAACGATGCGAACTCAGAAAGCCTCCACTAGTCATGCCGGGGAATGCCTCCGCGGGCTGAACAATCGGAGGCCAACCTCCATGTTCCGCCTCTTGCGCCACCACAGGCTAGCCAGGCCGATCGGCTTGACATCCTGACCAATCAAGTATAAGATCTGATGATGGTGGTGCGGGAACTACAGGAACATTGCTTCGTCGCCATGCCATTGCCACCTCAACCCCTTCCGCCTCATGAGGGTCATGGAGCCAGTCAACCTCATCAAGGCAGGACTCCTCCTGAGGCCTCCCACCACTCGCTCCTAGAACCTCACCATCGGGAGACCTCAAAGCGACGGTGATCTCTCTCCCGCCATTCTGATCGCTCCTATTGACCCCAGATTGATTTTCATGATTATAAAACTATTAAGCAACTCTAAGCTTGATACAGGGAAGTTTGGTCACCTTGCAAGTAAATATCTGCGTACAAAATTGACTGGTAAGAAAGTACTTCATTCTATTTTACCTTAGATAATTTTATTGGCCTAGGAGTTAACTGGTTAGCTAACTTGTTATTCCATTTAGCTAGCTGGCACGCCTTTCAGCTAACTGGGAAGCTAACCAGTGCTTGGCTAAACATCCTTAATTCTTTAGCTAGTTGGTTAGCTAGCTTGTTAGCTAGCTGGAGTTTCATCAGCTAACTAATGTGCTCGTCACAGTGCTTGGCCGAACGCTCTTTGATTTTAACTAGCTGGTTAGCTAGCTTGGGATGCCTTGGAGCTAACTGGAATTCATCTTAGCTAACTCCAGTTGCCTGTTAACTTTCCTGGCCGAATGGACTTAAATTTTAGCTAACTGTTGAGCTAGCTGCCAGACCTTCTAGCTAGCTGGCGGTTCTTTTAGCTAGCTGCTTAGCTAACTGTTTTATCCTAGAGCTAACTGCTTAGCTATCTATTTTTCACAGGTGAGCTTGTGGCCATGAGGTTTGAAAATTTAGTTAACTGAAGAGTTAACTCCCTCTCTCTCTGGTCGTTTAGATTCTCTACTTAGCTAACTAGAGAGCTAGCTATCTTTTGGTTAGTTAGCTGGAGAGCTAACTAAGCTGGGCGGTTTCTATGCTATTTTTGAAATTAGTTAGCAGTGAGCTAACTGACTTTTCTTTAGTTAGCTATTGAGCTAACTCCCCTTTACCTGTAACCATTGCAGCCGAGAGCTTTAAATTTTTAGTTACCTGGGGAGCTAACTAGCATTGCACGGTCTCTTTATTCTGACGTTTACTTTTGCTGTTAGTAAGCTGAAGAGCTAACTATCGTCTGCTTAGTTAGCTGCTGAGCTAACTAAGAGCTCTGCGCCTTTTTCTCCTGGCATTTACTTTTGTTGTTAGTTAGCTGGAGAGCTAACTAGCAACCATTTTAGTTAGCTATGGAGCTGCCTCTGGATGATTTTTCAGCCGTGGCCTCTCTTGTGAGCTAGCTGACTAGCTAGATGAGATTTGCTGCTTATCTCTTGGCTGAATGTTTTCTTGACCTCAGCTACCTGGAGTTATTTTCAGCCAACTGCCGCCTGAGTTCTTGATTTTGCTTTTCCTCTCTCACTCTATCTCTATTGCTATTTTGAGCTACATTTAACTTTTGGATTTTTGAATCTTTGCAGTGCTCTTCCTTCCACAAATGGATATCTGCATTCAATGCTTAAGGGAAACATTTATAA
>UESW01004356.1:0-54992 GCA_900491605.1 Calamus simplicifolius | reverse complement strand
AAATCTGGGCGCGATTTTTAACGATGACACATCAGCCCCAACGGTAAGATTTTTAAATAACGGCTATTTTTCCTTGTCTCTAACGGATATATTTTTGCAGATTCTATAAATAGAGGAGCTCTTTTCAAATCAAAAACCAGAGAAAATCAAAAAGAGAGAAAAGAATATCTTTTGAAAAGAGGGAAAAACAGAGCATATTGGAAAAATCATCTAGCTCAAAGGAGAGTGATTCAAAAGGAGTGAAATCCAAGAGGAAGTTTCGTCTGCTCCTTCTCATCAATCCACAAAGTCAAAAGAAAATCCAAAGCATTTCAAAGGTCAAATCGGAGGATTTTCAAAAAGAGAAAAAGCTTCATCTCAACTCCAAAGTCTTCAACGGTCAAGAATCTTGCTGAGGCGTGATTCAACACTTTCAAGAGGAGTTAAAGAGAAGAAGGAAGAAAGCCCAAGCCACTACCATCTGCAATACTATCAGGCTTTTCTAACTCTTTATTTTGTACTTCATTTGTATATTTGCTCAAGGGGAGCATTTCATTATCCAAACACTTTTATTCTAATTGTTTGCTGATTCAATCAGTGGATTGAATCAGTGGAGGTTGATATACCTCGTTGCAAGCCGGAGTGCTTGTGTTGGGTTAGTTGTGAGCCCGTGAAAAACAACGTGTAGGGTTTTGTGCTGGTAAGCCCGAGTTAAAACCAGCTGGGTTCGTTGTGCACCCGGTAAAACAACAAGTTTGAGTTGTGAGCTTGGAAAACAACTCGGCTGTAATCTAGAGAGATTATAGTGTGGACCCAAGTGAATCTTGGGAGTGGACGTAGGTGTTGGTTGCACCGAACCACTATAAAATTATCTTGTGTTTGCCGTGCTATATTTTCTCTCTCTCTATCTCTCTTTATTAATTGCTTGTGCATTGCTTATTAGTTAATTTCACTCACTTGCACATCTTGAGCAAATCAGTTTAAATCTTCTAAAAGTCTTAAATTTTTAAGAACCCAATTCACCCCCCCCCCCCCCCTCTTGGGTTGCCATCTGGGCCAACAACCCCATAGGTAACAATGATAGCAAATTCCAGGTGGCTCGACAATTTCTAGGCGGCCCAGCAAGTCTTAGGCGGCCACATCTAGGCGGCCTTCCTAGGCGGCCACATCTAGGCGGCCTTCCTAGGCGGCTTTGGTTCCAGATTTTTGACTCCACCGCTCCCTCCTGCATTTATGCGCCAAGGTATTTATGGTTTTATGCATCCCACTACATGCTTGCTCTAAGGCATTTATTGCCTTATTCCCTCCCATGCATTAAGGCATTTATGGCTGCCATGTTAGCCCCCTTAGTCCCTCGAATGAGAAAAGATGGCATAGGAGGCAAGGAAGCTAAGACGAAGAGTTTCCGACTCCATGCCTCATGATCGTCCCCAAGTTCTAGATGGTTCTCCCAGACTCAGCTCTAGTCTATTATGGTCTTTTTCAGCACCATCTCTCTAGGCTTCTAGATTTCTACTCCAGGCAGCCGACTCTTGGTTCTCTGCTCCCAGCTGTCCCACTCTCAGCTACCTCTGGAACCCAGCAACCCTGCTCTAGGTCCGGCCTTCAGCTCCCACTCCACACCTTCGGCTCCCGGCTGCCCTTCATGGAGGCCACGTTGTACTCACTGGTTTCGTGCATGTATGAGGACACTCATGGCAACGTGGCAGGCAGGCGTAGGAGGTGGGAAGGCTTACATACATGGAACCTATAATGCGTGGGGCCCACATGCTTGGTTGCACCATTGTTCGTACATGCATGAGAAAGGGTACAAAATAATCAAGTGGCCACCCACTTGATGGGACGACGCATGTAGCTCTGACATGCCACTAAGAAGCAAGCTTCACCATTGCTACCATCATCATAAATACTTTGACAAGTGGCAGCACTTCAAGTCTCATAGACATCAGCCCTAACATTCCATCAACAAAAGTCATCATTTATCATGAGGCCCCAACCACTCAGATAAGATGAACCCCAAAGTCATCATCCATCATGAGGCTCCATGTGACTCACTAGATGACAAGGCTTCAGGCTTCCCAAGCAAGCCACACAAAGTCCAAAGATGAATAAATTGGGTAAGAGGAACCCCCTATTAGAAAAGTTTTTATAGGCAACAGAAATGCATTTTAACAATTTTGTAAAATAAATATGCAACGAAAGCAGTAAGATATTGGATCTAATACAATATTAGCCTACAACAGGATCATATATATATATATATATATATATATATAGCTATAAAAGAAAAGGACATAGATCAAATCTATGTTAACATAAATAACATAGATCATATCTATGCTTGTGGCCTAGTATCTTAGATCATATCTAAGTCACCAGTAACAATTGAATCTTTTACCTTTTGATGCTTAATAACTCACGCAGCAGTAGAAGGTGATGGTAGGTAGTTCTTCTGCAAGCCACACAAAGGTGTTTGGCCTCTACAGGTAATCCACACCGGGGCTCTGGTCCTGACCAGCCTTTTCGGAGTGCTAGCTCCTCTCCTAGACTTCAACGATGAGATTTCTTCTTTTTAACACCAAGGTGTTCTTGGAATTATCAAAAGGACGTGTATGTTTAGGAAACATTTTTCCTCAGGTTTTATAGCCACCCTAAAAACTTCCCATCTCCCTGTCGTTTCCTTTTCCAAAGTTTCATGAAAGATAAGGAAGAACCCTTCATCTTCATTTTCAGTTTCATGAAAGATAAGGAAGAACCCTTTATCTTCATTTTTAGTTAAAAACGGAAAAGGAGTTAAAGAAGAAACTCTTCATCTCCTTTTTTGGTTAAAAAGAAGTTAAGGAATAAGGGGTAATTAGGGAGAGGTCATTAACATCCATTTTAAATTCAGACTTAAAATTTTGAATTCAAAATTTAATCTTTAAATTTAAAATTAAAATTAGTTTAAAATTCAAATTCATAATTCGAATTTAAACAAGAAAATACGTTAACATTAGGCTTACCTAAATTTGAGTCCAAACCAAATCCTATTTGATTTGACCAAGATATTTATAGCTCAATCAAATTGAGCTAGCTAGCAATCCTATTGCCAATTTAATCATTCAATTAATTTACTAACATTTAGTTTCTCAATCATCCAGTCAGGTAGAATCCCCTATGGTGTGTGACCCCATAGGTTTGAACACTAAGCCGGTAGCACTGGAACACTTTCAATATTAATCGAAGTCGCAATCTAGCAATGATACTCGACATCCGGATAGGCCAAAGGTTGCAGAGCAATAATCAAGAACCTCTGGCATATGGTTACCATATAATTCATCCCTTTGACCCTCAATGCTCAAGATGACTTAGGTTTTAACTGCCAACCCTTAATCAGTTCATCCATAAAGTGTCTCAATCTTCATAAGTCCCGTGACTCCTCATAGGGAATATCCTGGCCAAGGTTTTGCTAAATTAAAACATATTGAGACATTCATTTCAAACTATTTGGAGGGGTCAATCCCATCTTGATCCACTCACTGCTCCACAAGTACTTTACTGCACCCAAAAACCTTCTATCACTGGATTAAAAATCTAGGTAATCCGACACCAAAGTACAGTAGGTTGCTTGCAAGCTACCATGGTGATCTTAGGTCAGAGGGATACTTATATCCATATCCCTTCGTGAACACTTCTTGACAGAAGAGTGTTCCGCAGATTGGTCATGTTCAGTAAAATATCATACACCTCACCTGTATGTCATACCAATGTCATCACACTCCTTGGTAAAGAGGACAACCAATGCATATGACATACAACGACTTTTACTTGATACATAGTTGTCCTATAACTATATATCATTTGGTCGCGACTATTTTAAGAACCACTCAATAAACCCTCTCTTTATTGAATAGATTATGGTTCTAAGGACTCCATCACAAAAGAATTTATTTTAGGAAGATGCGATGTGATGAACTGCTAAATAAATATTTTATTAATTTATAATTCATATATTTACAACTTGTACAATCATCTACATGTTAGTTGATTGGCTTTAGGACACAATTCCCAACATCTTCCACTAGGACAAAAGCCACTCATAATAGTATCTAATATCCATATTCCATTTATGGTCATCAAATTCTTTGATTCCAAGAGCTTTAGTGAATGGGTCAGCTAGATTCTCCTTTCTATCAATCTTCTGAAGGTCGATGTCACCTTGCTCCACGATTTCTCGCACAAGGTGATAACGATGCAGAATATGTTTGGTGCGTTGATGGGACTTTGGCTCTTTGGCTTGAGCAATGGCACCGGTGTTGTCACAGTACACCAAAATAGGACCATCCAGAGATGGTGTCACTCCCAGTTCTTCCAGAAACTTTCACAACCATACGGCTTTCTTTACCACATCCGATGCTGCAATATATTCTGCCTCGTATATTGAGTCTGCCACAGTATGCTGCTTGAAACTTTTCCAGCAGATCGCTCCTTCATTTAGGATAAAAATAAATCCTGATACACTTTTGTTGTCATCCCTATTTGACTAAAAATTAGAGTCAGTATATCCCATAAGTTTTAAGTCAGGTTCTTCATAAATTAGCCATTGGTCCTTAGTATTTCGTAAATACTTAAGAATAGTCTTCACTACTTTCCAATGAGCATCATCTGAGTCAGACTGGTATCTGCTCACTATCCCTAGTGAATATGCCACGTATGGTCTAGTACATGTCATAGCATACATAATAGAACCTGATGTGGCTAATCACTTCCCTTAGGTGACAGTATAACACTTTGCACAATTTCCGGAACTAGATGAATTGATAGCTCGTTTCTAGTGTCAGCCCCTAGCTTCGGCCCCGGCCTCTAGCTTCGGCCTCGGCCTCTAGTTTCGGCCTCGCCCTCTCCTCGGCCCCTAGCTTCGGCCTCGGCCTCTGGCTTCGGCCTCACCCTCGCCTCGGCCCTTGGCCTCGGCCTCGGCCTCAGGCTTCGACCTCACCCTCGCCTTGGCCCTTGGCTTCGGCCTCGGCCACTAGCTTTGGCCTCGGCCTCTGGCTTCGGCCTCACCCTCGCCTCGGCCCTTGGCTTCGGCCTCGGCCCCTAGCTTCGGACTCAACATTACACGTTTTTCTAATATAGCGGAGCCAATCTCGGATACCAAACCTAGGGATTTGAGGCACCAACCACCGCATATCTCGCTCATCTGTTTTACTGAGATCATGGGCAGTTACCCACGTATTATGCAGTCATCGTTATCTATGGTGCATGCTTAACGACTGTGCGCTCGCCAGCCGCCTGCGAGGACAATCCTAACAGAACGAGATTCGACAGCTACTCAACAAAGGGTAAAAGGGACTCCCTAACAGGTATATAAATACCCCCGACTCACAACAAGGGAGGGACTGAATCTCTACTCTCTCATAAAACACTCCTGTTCTACCAGCCACTGACTTGAGCATCAGAGGGTCCCCGCCAGAACTATCGGTCCAGGACTTTTTGCAGGTTCCCAAAGGAAGAAGGTGCTCCCTCGACGCTTCCGACGATCTGCGGGGATCTTCGCCCACCAGCGCTCACCACAAGTGATTTGGCAGCAATAGATTGGCATGCCAGAAAGGGAGGGCCGGCAGACAGACGTTCACCTTCACGCATCTGCAACCCCTCAACTTCTACAAGGGAGATGATGGTAACGATGCGAACTCAGAAAGCCTCCACTAGTCATGCCGGGGAATGCCTCCCGCGGGCTGAACAATCGGAGGCCAACCTCCATGTTCCGCCTCTTGCGCCACCACAGGCTAGCCAGGCCGATCGGCTTGACATCCTGACCAATCAAGTATAAGATCTGATGATGGTGGTGCGGGAACTACAGGAACATTGCTTCGTCGCCATGCCATTGCCACCTCAACCCCTTCCGCCTCATGAGGGTCATGGAGCCAGTCAACCTCATCAAGGCAGGACTCCTCCTGAGGCCTCCCACCACTCGCTCCTAGAACCTCACCATCGGGAGACCTCAAAGCGACGGTGATCTCTCTCCCGCCATTCTGATCGCTCCTATTGACCCCAGATTGATTTTCATGATTATAAAACTATTAAGCAACTCTAAGCTTGATACAGGGAAGTTTGGTCACCTTGCAAGTAAATATCTGCGTACAAAATTGACTGGTAAGAAAGTACTTCATTCTATTTTACCTTAGATAATTTTATTGGCCTAGGAGTTAACTGGTTAGCTAACTTGTTATTCCATTTAGCTAGCTGGCACGCCTTTCAGCTAACTGGGAAGCTAACCAGTGCTTGGCTAAACATCCTTAATTCTTTAGCTAGTTGGTTAGCTAGCTTGTTAGCTAGCTGGAGTTTCATCAGCTAACTAATGTGCTCGTCACAGTGCTTGGCCGAACGCTCTTTGATTTTAACTAGCTGGTTAGCTAGCTTGGGATGCCTTGGAGCTAACTGGAATTCATCTTAGCTAACTCCAGTTGCCTGTTAACTTTCCTGGCCGAATGGACTTAAATTTTAGCTAACTGTTGAGCTAGCTGCCAGACCTTCTAGCTAGCTGGCGGTTCTTTTAGCTAGCTGCTTAGCTAACTGTTTTATCCTAGAGCTAACTGCTTAGCTATCTATTTTTCACAGGTGAGCTTGTGGCCATGAGGTTTGAAAATTTAGTTAACTGAAGAGTTAACTCCCTCTCTCTCTGGTCGTTTAGATTCTCTACTTAGCTAACTAGAGAGCTAGCTATCTTTTGGTTAGTTAGCTGGAGAGCTAACTAAGCTGGGCGGTTTCTATGCTATTTTTGAAATTAGTTAGCATGTGAGCTAACTGACTTTTCTTTAGTTAGCTATTGAGCTAACTCCCCTTTACCTGTAACCATTGCAGCCGAGAGCTTTAAATTTTTAGTTACCTGGGGAGCTAACTAGCATTGCACGGTCTCTTTATTCTGACGTTTACTTTTGCTGTTAGTAAGCTGAAGAGCTAACTATCGTCTGCTTAGTTAGCTGCTGAGCTAACTAAGAGCTCTGCGCCTTTTTCTCCTGGCATTTACTTTTGTTGTTAGTTAGCTGGAGAGCTAACTAGCAACCATTTTAGTTAGCTATGGAGCTGCCTCTGGATGATTTTTCAGCCGTGGCCTCTCTTGTGAGCTAGCTGACTAGCTAGATGAGATTTGCTGCTTATCTCTTGGCTGAATGTTTTCTTGACCTCAGCTACCTGGAGTTATTTTCAGCCAACTGTCGCCTGAGTTCTTGATTTTGCTTTTCCTCTCTCACTCTATCTCTATTGCTATTTTGAGCTACATTTAACTTTTGGATTTTTGAATCTTTGCAGTACTCTTCCTTCCACAAATGGATATCTGCATTCAATGCTTAAGGAAACATTTATAATGGTTATATTTTCTTCCTGTTTTTATTTTCATTTGTTCCTAATGTATCTAACAGATATTTTCTTATTGGATGATTATAAATAGGTAGGATTAGAAGCACACTATGATGATTTTAAAAAGAGAGTTTAAAAGAGAAAGAAATCCAAGAAAAGAGCTTATATTGCATATTGTTGAGTGGTTGTTGCTGTGCATTCAAGTTCATTCATTACTCCAAAAAGTCGTTCGGATCTTTGAAGCATTTCAAGCAATCAAGACTACAGCTACTTCGACCTCGTTCATTTATTGCTGAGTTTATTGCTTCAAAAGTTGTAAAGTATACTCTGAATATTTGCTCATTGTAGGAGCTTCTCCTTAACATTCTCTGATTATTTTGTAAAAGGATTAGTGTTAACCCTAATTATTTTGGGCTTCCTTGTGCCTTAAAATAAGAGGACTAGCCTAGGTTTGGCTAGGGGATTTGGCTTCCTTGTGCGTATAAACAAGAGGACTAGCCTAGGTTTGACTACGGGTTTTTGGCTGCCTTGTGCCGTATAAACAAGAGGGCTAGCCTGGTTTGGCTAGAGGTTGTAATCGTTGTGATACGATTAGTGGAATTCCCAAAGGTTTTGGGGAGTGGATGTAGGTGCTAAGTTTGGCATCGAACCACTATAAACTTCTGTGTATTTGTGGTTGTTTGATTCTCTATTGTTATCTTTCTGTGCACTCCATTATACCGCTGCAAATCAAAATTAGGGTTTAAGCAGATACTTGCATAGTAATTAATTTTTTAATAACCTAATTCATCCCCCTCTTGGGTTGCTACATCTAGGCAACAAGTGGTATCAGAGCAGAGTGCTCTTGATTCCTATAGCTTTGATTAGCTTGGAGCCAAAGATCAGTAGTAATCCCAATGAGTTCTATGTTGACTGAAGGACAATCAACTAATAGACCACCTTTGTTCAATGGAACAAATTACATATATTGGAAAGCATGAATGAAAATCTTCATTCAAGCACTAGATTATGATTTATGGGGAATCATAATTAATGGACCACACACACCCACTATTATGATTGAAAATATTAATATTACAAAACCTGAATCTGAATGGGATGAGCAAGATAAGAAATTAGCTCAATTAAATGCTAAGGCTATGAATGTTCTTTACTGCTCTCTTGATGCAAATGAGTTTAATTGTATATCTACTTACATGTCTGCTAAGGAAATCTGGGAAGACTTGAAGTCACCCATGAGGGTATAAATCAAGTCAAGGAATCAAAATAAATATGGTTGTTCATAAGTATGAATTATTTAAGATGGATCCTGCTGAAAATATTACTGATATGTTTACAAGATTTACTAACATTATTAATGGACTGAAAAGTCTTGAAAAATCTTATGCTAACAGTGATCTTGTTAGAAAAATCTTAAGATCTTTACCTAGGACATGGGAAGCAAAAGTCACTGCAATTCAAGAAGCAAAAGATCTCAACACTTTATCACTCGAAGAGTTGGTCGGTTCTTTGATGACTCATGAGCTTCAGCAACGACAACATATCGATGAAGATGAATCAAAGAAGAAAAGGACTATGGCTTTGAAGAGTGCAACTTAAAAGATGAAAGTGAAGAAACCACAAGTGACAGTGAGAAAGATGATGAAATGATACTTATTTCAAGGAAATTTAAAAGGTTCATGAAGAGAAAGAAATTTGAAAAAGAAAATAATTTGTCAAAAGAGACCATAGCAAAGATAAGGAAAAGAGTGAACCTCCTACATGCTATGAGTGCAAGAAGCCTGGACACATCAAACCAGATTGTCCACTATTAAAGAAAGGATCTAAAAGAATAAAGAAGAAGGCAATGATGGCTACTTGGAGCGATAGTGAAGCAACGAGTTCAAAGATGAAGAGAAAACTGAAGTTGCAAATGTTTGCTTCATGGCTAATAATGATGAGGTAAGCCCTAACTTTTTAGATGATTTTACCTTTGATGAATTACAATGTGCATTTTATGAACTTATTGATAATTTTACAAATTTAAGTTCAAAGAGCAAAGAATTGAAAATTGAAATAAAAATCTTACTCTTGAAAAGGAACAAATTTTAAAGGATAATGAATCATTGTTAAAGGAAAACCAAGATTTGAAAAATGAAGTGGATAAATTAAAACCAATTGTTGATAGATCTAGTCTAAGTTTAGAAAAATTAGAAATAATTTTAAATAGTCAAAGAGATGTTTACAATAGAGCTGGTCTTGGATACATACCTTTAAAAGATAGAAATTTTTGAAAAATATTTATGAGCATGCTGACGATTCTACTAAAATTACATGTTTTAAATGTGAAAAAATTGGACACAAAGCTTATATTTGCCAAACACAAAAGATAAGAAAAATATGGGTTCCAAAAGGAACCATCTTGACTAACCCTAAAGGACCCAAGAAAGCTTGGGTCCCTAAAAATAAAAATTAAAATTGTGTATGCAGGTGTGTCTTGCAACCCGAGCAATTAAAAGACAATGGTACTTGATAGCGGGTACTCAAGACACATGACCGGTGATGAATCGCAATTCATTACTTTGGAAGCAAAAGATGGAGGTGCTGTTACTTTTGGTGATAATGGCCAAGGAAAAATAATTGGCATTGAAAAATAGGTATCACACCTCATGCTTATATTGATAATGTTTTGCTTGTTTAAGGACTGAAACACAATTTACTTAGCATTAGTCAATTATGTGACAAAGGATTTAATGTTACATTTGAATCATCTCTATGCATTGTTAAAAATCCTGCAAATGAAAACATGAAATTTGTTGGTCATAGGCATGGTAATGTATACATTGTTAATTTAAATGATTTGCATGATATTGATTGCCTAGTTACTACAAACAATAAAACTGATAATAGTTGGATATGGCATCGTAGGCTAGCTCATGCAAGCATGGATTTACTATCTAAATTAATTAAGAAGGATTTAGTACATGGTTTGCCAAAACTTGTTTTTGAAAGTTAATTTGGAAAACAAACTCAAGTTTCTTTTAAATCAAAGAATTTAGTTTCAACAACTAGACCTTTGGAGCTCTTGCATATGGATTTATTCGGTCCTACAAGAACAACTAGTCTAGGAGGTAAAAGATATGGTTTTATTGTTATTGATGATTTCTCTCACTTTACATGGGTTTTATTTCTATCTAATAAAGACGAAGCATTTTCAGCATTTCAAAAATTATTCAAAAGAATTACAAACGAAAAGAATTCTTCTGTTTTGTCGATACGAAGTGATCATGGAAAAGAATTTGAAAACAAATCTTTTGAAGAATTTTGTAATGAAAATGGAATTGAACATAATTTTTCTGCACCAAGAACACCACAACAAAATGGAGTAGTTGAAAGAAAGAATAGAACATTAGAGGAAATGGTGCGTACCATGTTGTGCGAAAGCAATCTTCCAAAATATTTTTGAGCAGAAGCTATTAACACTGCATGTTATGTTTTAAATCGTGCATTAATCAGACCTGTTTTGAAAAAGACTCCATATGAACTTTGGAAAGGAAGAAAACCTAATGTAAGTTACTTTCATGTTTTTGGATGCCGATGTTTTGTATTAAATAACGAAAAATCAAACCTTGATAAATTTGATGCTAAGTCTAATGAAGGAATTTTTCTTGGATATTCTTTACATAGTAGAGGTTTTAGAATATTCAACAAAAAGACTTTAGTAGTTGAAGAATCAGTTCATGTTATCTTTGATGAATCTAATGATCTTCCATCAAGGAAGGGAAAAGGTATAAATGATGTAGATGACATTAAAGATCAATTCGAGGACATCACATTGAAGGATAAGAACGACTCGGATACACAAGAGGTAAATGAAGGAGGGAACGCTAACCTACCTGAAGCCTCACAAGGTAATAATGAATTAGAAAGAGGTTGGAGGTATATTCTCAGTCACCCCAAAGATCTAATTATTAGTGATCCTTCTCAAGGAGTTAGAACTAGATCATCATTTAGAGATGCTTGTAATAAATTTAGCATTTGTATCTAAAATTGAACCTAAATGTTATGATGATGCTAAAAATGATGTTGATTGGATTAATGCCATGCAATGAGGAACTTAACCAATTTGAAAGAAATAATGTTTAGACTCTTATTGAAAGACCTCATGATCATCAAATTATTGGAACTAAATGGGTTTATAGAAACAAATTAGATGAACATGGTAATATAATTAGAAATAAGGCAAGATTAGTAGCTAAGGGTTATAATCAAGAAGAGGCAAGATTAGTTGCTAGATTAGAAGCTATTAGATTACTTCTTGCTTATGCTTGTTATATAAATTTTAAATTGTATCAAATGGATGTTAAAAGCGCTTTCTTAAATGGATACATTGCTGAACAAGTTTTTGTGAATAACCACCCGGCTTTGAAAATCACTTGTTTCCAAATCACGTTTTCAAATTGAACAAGGCTTTATATGGTTTGAAACAAGCGCCCCGGGCGTGGTATGAAAGATTAAGCAAATTCTTGATTAGTAATGATTTTATTCGAGGAACTGTGGATACAACTTTATTTATTAAAAGATAAAATAAAGATATATTAATTATTCAAATTTATGTTGATGATATCATATTTGGTGCCACTAACGATTCTTTATGCAAAGACTTTGCTAAGCTTATGCAGGGAGAGTTCGAGATGAGTATGATGGGTGAGCTGACCTACTTCCTCGGACTACAAATTAAACAAAGCAAAGATGGGATCTTCATTAGCCAATCCAAATATACCAAAAAATGATCAAAAAGTTTGGCATGGAGACATCCAAGAGTATTGGTACCCCTATGAGCTCATTATGTAGACTTGAATCTTATAATTCTGAAAAGTCTGTTGATTTAAAATTATATAGAGGCATGATTGGATCATTATTTATTTAACTGCTAGTAGGCCAGATATTTTATTTAGTGTTTGCATGTGTGCAAGATATCAAACCAATCCTAAAGAATCATACTTGCTTGCTGTTAAAAGAATATTTAAATATTAAAATGGAACAGTAAATTTAGGTATATGGTATGACAAACAATCTAGCATTGACTTAATAGGATGTACTAATTTGGACTTTGCTGGATGTAAAATAGATAGGAAATCTACCACTGGAACTTGCCAATTTCTAGGTGTTAAATTAATCTCATGTTTAGCAAAAAGCAAACTTCAGTAGCATTGTCTACGGCCGAAGCCGAATACGTTGCAGCTGGAAGTTGCTGTGCTCAAATCTTATGAATTAAGCAAAGCTAGAAGATTATGGTATTAAACAAAAAGCTATACCTATAAAATGTGATAATACAAGTGCAATCAATTTAACTAAGAATCCTATTCATCATTCCAGAACTAAACATATTGAAATTAGATATCATTTCATTAGAGATCACATAAATAATGAAAATGTTGTTATTAAATTTTTAAATACTGAAAATCAAATTGCTGACATTTTCACTAAGCCTCTTGATGAAACAAAATTTTATGAAATCAGAAGAGATTTGGGAATGTTTGATCCAACCATTTAATGAATCAATATGATATCTAATTGATGTGACATCTTTTAATTAAATCAATTAAAGGGAACATCCTATCAAATTAAATTCTTGTGTATGTTGCAAGCTTTAAGCTTTTCATCTTTATGAAGCATAACTTCCATTAATTCCTTCCACCAACCGACATTTGCTAGATTTTTCTTTTGATGGCAGCTAGCTAACCAGGCAACCAAACAGTCACCTGGCTAGCTAACTATCAAGCTCTTTCCCTATATAACCTTTTTCTCTCCAACCGTTTCCATTTCAAAACATTCCTCCTCACTTCAAGCCGAGCGTCTTCACCACTCCTCCTCTCATTCTCATCCTCCCTTTCATTCCATCAATCAACCTATCAATCCTTTCTTCCATTCTCTATCAATCCATCTTGAAGATAGTTGATGGCTCCCAAGAAGAAGACAATCGCAAGAGATGACGATTGTGCCGATCTTCGCCGGAAGTATTCTACTTCTTCATCTCATATCAACTCCCTTCTTGCATATAAATCCTTTGCTCATGGAAGGTTAGTTGATTTTAACTTCTTAGAACAGGAAGTTTTTAAAATTAGAAAACTTTTAGTTAATCAAGGTTGGGATAAGCTTCTATCTACCAAGAGACCTATTTATCCTGAGCTTATCAAGGAATTTTATGAAAATATCTCTTTTGGTAGTGGGACTATCACTTCCTTCATGAAAAAGACTAAAATCGACCTAGACTGCAAAACGTTAGGACGTGCTCTTAATATTCCATCTAATGGTTTCTTAGAAGTCCTACCCAGTGAACGTGGATATAAAATAGGTTTAATCCTTAATATTGATAACAGTGATGCTAGTAATATTGAAACTTTAGATGCCAACATGTTATATGTAGAAAATAGATTATTTCACAGTATCATCGCCAAAATCCTTGCCCCTCGTGCTGGTTCGTTTAATGTAGTAAATGATAGGGACATATGTATAATGTATGACATCTTAATAGAAGACCCTGTTGATCTATCTCAACTAATGATGACCATAATGAAAGAATCCTTGCTAGATCTAAGGCTGCATTGCCCTATGGAATGTTTCTCACTTATGTATTTGAGTTTTTCAATATAAGCTTAAGGAAGAAACTGCAGTGGCATTACGTCACTCTGACATTTTTAATGCTCATTCACTGCACCGTATGGACTTTGCCAAACGGGATGGTATTTGGTTAAAGGTTAGGTCTAGAACTGTCAGTCTAGTATGCCACCGCCAACTGTGACTCAATCTGCTTGTTTTCCTCAGAACTTCTTCAATTTTGACTTCAACTATCCGAATCCTTACCTTGCTGCTATGTCTAATGATCAAAATCCTTTTCAATCTGGTCCACCCAATACGAATGCTCCTAGACCTTCTTATCGCAATGACAACTAAGCTCCTGCTCCTCTTCATGTCGTTCGTATAAGTGATGATCAAATTCGCCTCATTATCAATGAATTGACCCTTGCCACTTCTAGTCGAAGCTCTGGAGACAGTGCTTCTTCTGTCAATGATCAGACTCTCGTACCACATATTTCTTCTATTTTTGAGAACATGTCTCAGTTTAAACTTACTCTTGAACGTCTTATCCATGATGTGAACATTCTTAATGGAAGAGTTTTTCATCACAATGAATCTGTCATGGAACAGATCCTAAAAGAGATTAATTTCCTAAAAGGTAAGCTTGAGAATTTTAAAACTAAGGCAGAGTGGGTAGAGTACCGATGAGATCCACGAGACCCAGACCCGGGATGCAGCAAACGCTGTCGACCATTGGACCGCATCCTTCACAAAGCTGAGTCAACTCATAGAGACTTACATCACTTTTTCTACCGCCTCTGCGCCTGATGCTTCTTATTCTCATATGCACCTCTGGACTTCACCGACACATCCTTCCTCAGACAAGCCTGGATCTTCAAACAAGCCAAATGTTTCTTCAGTGCATATTTCTTCTTCTGATGATGACAAGTGATTATGTTTGACTTATGTTATAACCGTACTTATGTTATAACCATTCTTAGTACTATTTCTGTAATACATGTTTATGACTATGTTTTATGACTTAAGACCATGGCATTAATGTTTGTATTACTCTATTTTGTAATGATCTGAATGACTGCTCTAATTATGTATGAATGATAACATCTCCTTGATATATTATGCTTAAATTTATTGCAAAACTCTTCAAACTTCTTTTTGATTAACGACAAAAAGGGGGAGAAGAATATTGCATACATTAAGGAATGGAGTAAAATAATAACTCCATATTTAGGGGAAGAAAAGAGTTCACTTATTCAGATTGACAGGGGGAGAAAATAAAACTCCATATATTCAGGGGAAGAAAAGAGTTCACTTATTCAGATTGATAGGGGGACAAGTTAATGTTTTCTGATTACACTCCTGTCTACTTCCTATATTTGCTCCTTATATGCTTAAAGATTTTGTCATCATCAAAAAGGGAGAGATTGTTGACCCCAAATTGATTTTGATGATTACAAAACTATTAGACAACTCTAAGCTTGATACAGGGAAGTTCGGTCGCCTTGCAGGTAAGTATCTGCGTGCAAAATTGACTGGTAAGAAAGTACTTCATTCTATTTTGCCTTAGATAATTTTATTGGCCTGGGAGTTAACTGGTTAGCTAACTTGTTATTCCATTTAGCTAGCTGGCACGCCTTTCAGCTAACTGGGAAGCTAACTCAGTGCTTGGCTAAACGTCCTTAATTCTTTAGCTAGCTGGTTAGCTAGCTTGTTAGCTAGCTGGAGTTTCTTCAGCTAACTAATGTGCTTGTCACAGTGCTTGGCCGAATGCTCTTTGATTTTAGCTAGCTGGTTAGCTAGCTTGGGATGCCTTGGAGCTAACTGGAATTCATCTTAGCTAACTCCAGTTGCCTGTTAACTTTCCTGTCCGAATGGACTTAAATTTTAGCTAACTGTTGAGCTAGCTGCCAGACCTTCTAGCTAGCTGGCGGTTCTTTTAGCTAGCTGCTTAGCTAACTATTTTATCCTGGAGCTAACTGCTTAGCTAACTATTTTTCACAGGTGAGCTTGTGGCCGTAAGGTTTGAAAATTTAGTTAACTGAAGAGCTAACTCCCTCTCTCTCTGGCCGTTTAGATTCTCTACTTAGCTAACTGGAGAGCTAGCTATCTTTTGTTTAGTTAGCTGGAGAGCTAACTAAGCTGGGCGGTTTCTATGCTATTTTTGAAATTAGTTAGCTAGTGAGCTAACTGACTTTTCTTTAGTTAGCTATTGAGCTAACTCCCCTTTAATTGTAACCATTGCAGCCAAGAGCTTTAAATTTTTAGTTAGCTGGGGAGCTAACTAGCATTGCACGACCTCTTTATTCTGATGTTTACTTTTGCTGTTAGTTAGCTGAAGAGCTAACTATCGTCTGCTTAGTTAGCTGCTGAGCTAACTAAGAGCTCTGCACCTTTTTCTCCTGGCGTTTACTTTTGCTGTTAGTTAGCTGGAGAGCTAACTAGAAACCATTTTATTACCTATGGAGCTGCCTCTGGACGATTTTTCAGTCGTGGCCTCTCTTGTGAGCTAGCTGACTAGCTAGCTAAGATTTGCTGCTTATCTCTTGGCCGAATATTTTCTTGACTTCAGCTACTGGAGTTATTTCCAGCCAACTGCCGCCTGAGTTCTTGAGTTTGCTTTTCCTTTCTCACTCTATCTCTATTGCTATTTTGAGCTACATTTAACTTTTGGATTTTTGAATCTTTGCAGTGCTCTTCCTTCCACAAATGGAGATCTGCATTCAATGCTTAAGGGAAACATTTATAACGGTTATATTTTCTTCCCATTTTTATTTCCATTTGTTGCTAATGTATCTAACGAATATTTTCTTATTGGATGATTATAAATAGGTGGGATTAGAAGCACACTATGACGATTTTGAAAAAGAGAGTTTAAAAGAGAAAGAAATCCAAGAAAAGAGCTTATATTGCATATTGTTGAGTGGTTGTTGCTGTGCATTCAAGTTCATTCATTACTCCAAAAAGTCGTCCAGATCTTTGAAGCATTTTAAGCAATCAAGACTACAGCTACTTCGACCTCGTTCATTTATTGCTGAGTTTATTGCTTCAAAAGTTGTAAAGTATACTCTGAATATTTACTCATTGTAGGAGCTTCTCCTTAACATTCTCTGATTATTTTGTAAAAGGGTTAGTGTTAACCCTGATTATTTTGGGCTTCCTTGTGCCTTGAAACAAGAGGACTAGCCTAGGTTTGGTTAGGGGATTTGGCTTCCTTGTGCCGTATAAACAAGAGGACTAGCCTAGGTTTGGCTAGGGGTTTTTGGCTGCCTTGTGCCTTATAAACAAGAGGGCTAGCCTGGTTTGGCTAGAGGTTGTAATCGTTGTGATACGATTAGTGGAATTCCCAAAGGTTTTGGGGAGTGGATGTAGGTGCTGAGTTTGGCACCAAACCACTATAAACTTCTGTGTGTTTGTGGTTGTTTGATTCTCTATTGTTATCTTTCTGTGCACTCCACTACACCGCTACAAATCAAAATTAGGGTTTAAGTACATACTTGCATAGTAACTAATTTTTAATAACCCAATTCACCCCCCTCTTGGGTTGCTACATCTGGGCAATAACTCCCACCAGCGGAATGGAGAGAAGGAACCAAGATATGTGCACTCCCTGCACCGGCGGTCTTCCCCATCCTCATCTTCCGACTCCTCTAAAGAAGACACCGACAGGAAGGCCGCTTGTTAGGCCGAACGGCGGCTTGATGAGTATCATCAGCGATTAGAGGAGCTTAGTCGCCGGATCGCCAACCCTCACGGGATGGACTACGACCACCATCACCCGCTTTCTCGCCGCATCATGGAGGAGCCGGTCCCACCTCGGTTCCGTCTCCCCCAGTTGGACTCGTACGACGGCACGACAGATCCTTTGGACCACTTGGAGAGCTACAAGGTCCTCATGCAAGTCTAGGGGGCGACGGACTCTCTCCTGTGTGTTGCCTTTCCGGCCACACTTTGGAAGGCGCACCGTGCATGGTATTCTCGTTTGCCACCGCGCAACATCAATTCTTTCAGACAACTCGAGCGATCTTTCCTGGCCCACTTTGATGCATGCCGGAAGATCCCTCGAGTGGCTGATAGTTTATTTGATGTCCAGCAAAGGAGAGGCGAAACTTGAAGGACTTCGTTGCTCGGTTCAAGGAGGCCGCACTCGAGGTTTATAATATGGAGGACTCTGTAGCCACCCTAGCACTGAAGCAAGGGCTTCGTCCATCCAGATTTGCCTATTCCCTAGATAAGAAGCCTCCCATCTCCTACGCCGAACTGATGAGCCAGGCGCAGAAGTACATTCGCGCCGACGAAGTGGACTCTTCTAGAAGGGAGGCCGACAAAGGTTCCAGCAAGAAGCCAATATCCACGGAACCTGTCGGAGGACGATCCAGAAAGCCTGAGCCACCTTGTCGCTAGGACAACCGGCCTCAAACGCTCGTTCCCAAGGAGAAGTTCACCCCTCTCCTCGCTCCAATTTCTCACATCCTATTGGAGATCGAGGACAAGCCCTACTTCCAACGCCCACCCCCCATGAAGCTGGGGGTTCCTCGCAGCAAGGAACTCTACTGCCGGTACCACCGAGATTATGGTCATGACACTGAAGGGTCACTTAGGCAAGTTCGTTCGAAGAGGAACCCCCCTGCTCCGGGTCCATCGATGCCTCCTGCACCTCAGATCGGCGTGGACAACACCCTGATGGAAAAGACGATAGCCATGATTTCCTGGGGGGCAGGCAACAGCTCAAAAAGACGACAAGAGGGGTTAGATTTTGTAATTCCTTTCTTTAGGAAGGACTTGGACGGGGTAGTTAACAAACATGACGATAACGTCGTCGTGTCTATGACAATAGCCAAACACCTTGTAAAGAGAATTTTAGTAGATAGTGGAAGTTCTGTTGATGTTTTGAGCTACGAAGCTTTTGTTCGGATGAACCTGTCTAACTCCTCTCTTCAACCCATCACCACGCCTCTAATGGGTTTTATCGAAGATTCTGTAGCATCGAAGGGGAGATCGCTCTCCCTGTCACAGCTGGGACTCCACCGCGTCAGAGTACAATAGTCATAAACTTCCTAGTGATCCGGGTCCCGTTGGCTTACAATGCTATTTTGGGACAGCCTGGCTTGAATTTATGGATGCTGTTATCTCCACCAAGAGATTGCTGGTGAGGTTCCCCACCAACGAAGGGGTCGGAGAAATGAAGGGAGAACAAAGCCCACTGCCGCTCTACTACCACTTAGCCCCGGTCCGCAAGAGACGGTGTCGGTAGTAGCGCCTGAACCGCTCGACCCCCGAGACTTGGAGAGGAGAGGGGAGCCAGTCGAGCACCTCCTAACCTTCCCTTGGGGGAGGATCCAATGAGGACTATCCATACCGAGCACTGCTTCCAGAAGAGGCGTGTGATCGGCTCCTTGCTTTCCTGCATGCTAACTCTGACACTTCTCGTGGTCGTCATCTAATATGCCAGGCATCCCTGAGGAGATAATCACTCACCGGCTTAACCTCAAGCCAGAATGCCGGCCCGTTCGACAGAAGAAGAGGAGCTTCACCCCAGATAGACAGAAGGCCATTGACGAGGAAATCCGCAAGCTCAAAGCTGCGGGCCACATCTGAGAAGTTCACTACCCCGATTGGTTGGCTAACGTCGTGATGGTCCATAAGGCCAACGGGAACTGAAGGATGTGTGTAGATATCATGGACCTCAACAAAGCATGCCCTAAGGACAGTTTCCCTTTGCCTCGGATCGACCAATTGGTGGATGCTACATCCGGTCATGAGACCCTTAGTTTCATGGATGCCTTCTATGGGTACAACCAAATCAAGATTTACCCGACAGATGAGGAAGCTACTTCTTTCATAACTGAGAAGGGACTATACTGTTACAAGGTGATTCCGTTCGGATTGAAGAACGCGGGGGCCACTTACCAAAGGCTAATGAACAAAATCTTTGAGGACCAAATCGGACGCAACATGGAGGTATACGTGGATGACATGCTGACAAAAACGTTCGCGCCACCAACCATATCGCCGACCTGATGGAGACCTTCGGCAACCTCCGCCGATACCAGATGAGGCTAAACCCTCGCAAGTGCGCCTTTGGGGTGATAGCCTAAGTTCTTGGGTTTCATGGTGACCCAACATGGAATCGAGGCGAACCCCGATAAAGTCCGAGCCATCTTGGACATGAAGTCTCCCACCAACAAGAAAAGTGCAACGATTGATGGGAAGGGTGGCGGCTTTGAGCCGTTTTCTATCCAAGTCCGCTGAGAGATGTTTACCTTTCTTCAAGGCACTGCGCAGGGTCAACGGATTCAAATGGACAAAGGGGTGCTAGGAGGCCTTCGAGGGACTAAAAGAATTTCTATCCACCCCCCGCTGCTGTCCAAGCCGAAGGGTGGAGAAGAACTTCTTCTGTACCTTGCGGCTTCTCCCGAAGCTCTCAGTTCCATGCTGGTTTGCATGGACACCGACAGAACACAAAAGTCGGTGTATTACACCGCAAGGTGCTTCACGATGCAGAGAAGGTATTCGAGAATCGAGAAGATTATCTTCGTGTTGATTGTCTGCCCAACGCCTCTGACCCTATTTTCAAGCTCATCTGATCGCGGTGGTCATGGACCAACCACTCAAGGCGATTCTCGCTCGTCCGGACACTTCGGGCTGATGCGTGTCATAGTGCAACGATTAAAACACCTTAATTTCACTAATAGAATAGTGAGAGTAAGGGATCGATTCCACAGGGACTTTAGCGATTATCTTGAAATAAATTTATAAATTTTAAATAGATAATTAATTGTAGTAAAATAATTAAGATATGGTTTATCTTATAAGAGCACGGCCCGTACCCATAGATCACGGCCCGTCCCTTTTAAGAATAGATCAGTCTAAATTATTTTCACTTAAATAGAATTTAATAAAAATTGAACATGAATAGAAATTTTATTTCATAACATTAGTGCAAATTAAAATTAAAAAGTTAATTTCTGGCATTAAGAAGGATTGTAATAAATTCTTGAACCAAACCAGGCCTTTTCCTCCTCTGCATACGCCTCCAAGCCACGAGCTCTTCCTGGGAATAGAGCAACAGACACTGACAGAACATCCAAGGAAAACCTTCACGATTGCTCCAATGCTCACGGACCGAGCCTTGCAGATGCCTCTGGACTCCTCCAACAGAGCCTCCACGATTGCTCAATCCTCTGAACAGCTGCTTGCTCCTGGGAACAGAGTGGGAACAGCCGCTTGCTCCTAGGAACAGAGCAATCTCCACATACGCAGAACCCACGGACGGATGCTTCACGAACCCACGGATGGCCACCTGCAGAACTCCAATTGCCCCCTCGATCCTCCTTGCTCTCCCTCCTCTGCTATTTGTAGAAGTCCAAACGTGGCCCAGACGCGGAGAAGATCCTGTTTCCATATCAGAGACGATGCGGCATAGAGAAAATCTCGGAGATATTGCGGATGAAATCAAAATTCCTTCCATATGAATTTAATTCTTCCAATTTGATAATTTTCAATCTAATTTATTTCTTAATTGGTGGGGAAAATTGAATTGGAAGAGAGAAGAATCGGGAGAAAAGAAAAAAAAGGAAAATTCGGCTGAGAAGACGATGAAGTCGGCAATGGGTTTGCCGACTTTGCTTTAAAATATGCTAAATTCTTATAAAATCAATTTCGAGCTCGTTTTAAGTCCGATTCGAGTGCCGTTTGCGTTGTTAAATTCCTAAAATCGAGCTCTTTAAGTTGATAAGGTTTTACCTAAAATATTATATAAAATATTAAAATATTAAATAATAATAGGTATTTTAAATTATTAATTAATAGGTTTAGTGATAATTATTTATGCGTTTATCACTCCCCCAACTTGAATCTTACTCGTCCTCGAGCAAATAAGAAATTTAGAAATATGTACCAAGCTAGTCCAAGAATTGATAGTTATCTTACAGTTCTAAAAATTTTGGTTAGATCATAAGGGAGGTACTTCATTGGATTATTAAGTTTACCCATTTAGTGATAAAGTGTAGTCCATAAGAATTTATAGAAGTCTTCCTTCACCAACTTTTCACTTCTCTGATTAAGTCTTCTAACTTAATTTGGGTTGGGTGTAATGTCTTTTGTAATTTGGTTCCCTTATTTATTTATTTATGTGTAAAGTCAGTGCAATGTCCTAACCCCTTGCTTTCTAATTAACCCTTGTAGCGAGCTTTAGGCCAATGGCTCCCAAACCAATTGGTTTTAGGGCATTAGGTGTAAAACACCCCTCGGACTTACTACTCGAGTCAAAAAGGCTTTAGGTAGGACTGACTCTACTTAGGTTCTTTTACATTCTCACCTTTTTACGCGAACAACATCACTTTCTTAGGTGACGGGGCCCGGTTACTCAGTGAAAAATGCTAAGAACCTAATTTATTAACTTTAAGAGAGATTTTTTTTTTGAATGACATTTTCACCCATACCCTTATTAAGTAGATTGTACTATTAAGATCAGTGGTCAGGAGGGTCTGAAATTATTCTAAAAATTTTTCTGGGCTAAACCCTACCTTTTATTAGGTTTTCTTAATAATTTATTCCTCAGTATCTCAAAAATAATCTAACCATTAATTCATTAATAGACTGCTTGATTAACTTCAAATCGAGACAGAATTTGGTACACACATCTGATTATAGTTTTACTCGAGGATTTACTTATTCTTTTTCCTCCCCCCAACTTAATTTCCATTGTCCCTAATGGAAGAAAAATTAATTTCAAGGAAAGATACTACCTGGTAGAGTATTTGAAGGTTGGAGGTTTCATTGTTGCCATCTTCTTTCAATCTGCTTCTGTTGCTCTTCTCTGGTCATACTAAAAGAACATACTAAAAGAACAGAAAGTTAAAAATAACTAATAAACTGGGTTGCCTCCCAAGAGCGCTAAGTTTAAAGTCTTCAGCCAGACTGTGCTACTATTATGATAGTGTTGGGTTCACAAGATCAATTGATTCAACAACTTCTCCATCATTAATTTCTTCTATATATGGTTTCAAACGTTGGCCATTTACTTTGAATGTATTTCCCTGCTTGGGGTCTTTAAGCTCTACAGCTCCATGGGGAAATACTTGAGTTACTATAAAAGGTCCATTCCATCGTGAACGAAGTTTTCCAGGGAAAAGATGTAATCTTGAATTGTAAAGCCATACTTTTTGATTTGGTTCAAAAGTTTTTCTATTAATAAATTTGTCATGATATGCTTTGGTTCGTTCTTTATAAATTTTTGAGCTCTCATATGCATCATTTCGTAGCTCTTCTAACTCATTCAATTGAAGTTTTCTATTGACACCTGCATTTTTCATATCATAATTAAATTGCTTGATGGCCCAAAATGCACGGTGTTCTAATTCTACAGGTAAATGGCAGGCTTTTCCAAATACGAGCCTGTAAGGAGACATTCCTATGGGAGTTTTAAATGCAGTACGATAAGCCCATAATGCATCATCCAAACGTTCTGACCAATCTTTCCTATCGGGTCTCACCGTTTTTTCAAGGATATGTTTAATTTCTCTATTTGATATTTCAACTTGGCCACTAGTTTGGGGATGATAAGGTGTAGCTACCTTATGAGTAATTCCATATTTGTTCATTAATCCTTCAAAGTGTCTATTCGTGAAATGTGTACCCCCATCACTAATTATAGCCCTTGGGCATCCAAAATGACTAAGGATATTATGCTGAATAAACTTGATTACAACTTTATGGTCATTGGTTCGAGTTGCCATGGCTTCAATCCATTTTGACACATAATCAACTGCCACTAGAATGTATTCGAATCCAAAAGAGGAAGGAAATGGGCCCATAAAATCAATACCCCATACATCAAAAATTTCTACAACCAAGATAGGGTTTAGGGGCATCATGTCTTTTCGAGAAATATTTCCTGTTTGTTGACATTGGAGACAATTACGCCAAATTCATGTGCATCTTTAAAAAGAGTTGGCCAATAAAACCCACTTTGCAGTACCTTTGCTGCAGTTTTCCTTCCACTAAAATGTCCTCCACAGGCAAGAGAATGACAGAAGTTAAGTATACTTTTGAATTCACTCTTAGGGACACATCGCCTAATCACCTGATCTGAACAGTACTTAAATAATTCAGGGTCTTCCCAAAAGTAATATTTGATTTGTGAGAAAAATCTATCTTTTTCTTGTTTTGTCCAATGGGAAGGTACTTTTTCTATTGCCAAATAATTCACAATGTGGGCAAACCAGGGAAGACTACTAATAAACGCATAAATAATTATCACTAAACCTATTAATTAATAATTTAACGTACATTATTATTTAATATTTTAATATTTTATATAATATTTTAGGAAAAACCTTATCAATTTAAAGAGCTCGATTTTAGGAATTTAATGACGCAAACGATACTCAAATCGAATTTAAGATGAGCCCAAATTGATTTTTACATTGATTTATCTGTTTCAGCACACATCTCAAAGAAAAAACGGCAATGGTTGCCGTTTTCATCGTCTTCTCAGCAGCGATTCTTCTCCTAATCAAATCCAACCTTATCCTTCACCAATCCAGAAATAAATTGGATTGAAAATCTTCAAATTTGAAATAGAAACTTCATATGGAAGGAATTAGAATCTTATCCGCAATTCTCTGGGATTTCTCTGTGCCCGCATCCGTGTCGTCTGCACCCACATTGTTTCGGTTATGGAAATAGATATTCTCCGCGTCTTCTCCGTGTCGGAGCTCCTACAAATAGCAGCAATGAGAGCATCTCAGGAGGAGGGCGTGCGGTGGAGAAGAATCCAATCGTGCCGTGGCGAATTCCAGGAGATCTATTCTTGTGTTCGTCCATCGGAATTCTGCTCTGTTTCGTTCATCATTTAAGGGAGTTCTGCTCTTCCTCAATCATGAGTTCTAACCGTGGAGACTTCGTTCTAGCCGTGGAGAAGGAAGGAGCTCTGTTCTTCCTTCTCGGGAGCTCTGTTCGTGCCGTTTCTGTCCGTGCCGTGGAGGAGGAGGCCGTCCGTGGTTTGTGGAGAGATCGGCTATTCACGTTCGGCTGTTCCCAGGAGCTCTGGATCATGGGTTTATTTTATTGCTTTTTTTGTTGCCTTCTTCATGTTAGAAATTAAAACTCTTCTATTTTAGATTTTAATATGCACTCTTGGATGTTATTGAAATAAAATTTCTATTCATGTTAAATTGTTATTAAATTCTATTTAAGTGAAAATAATTTAGACTGATTTATTCTTAAATGGAATGGGCTGTGATCTATGGGTACGAGCCGTGCTCTTATAAGATAAACCATATCTTATTATTTGTACTACTAATTATCTACTTAGTTATCTATTTAGTTAAATTTATAAATTTATTTCAAGATAATCGCTAAAGTCCCTGTGGAATCGATCCCTTACTCTTGCTATTCTAATAGTGAAATTAAGGTGTTTTAATCGTTGCACGCATCAGATTTTTGGCGCCATTGCCGGGGACTTAAGTGTTTTATTTTAAAAAAAAATAAAAAAAAAAAACAAAAAAAAAATTAGATTAATTTTTTCTTAATTTTTAAATAGTTATTGTCTCTTTATTTTATTTCCTTAATTGTTAGAATTGCATATTTTCTTTTTAACATAAAAAAATTACTTTCCTTCTTGTTACAAATCCACTTTTAACCTAATCAAATTTTCCTTTTAATTAACTTACCTTAAAAAAAACTCAAAATTCTCCCATTGACATCTCATAATTTATTAGGAAATTAGAAACCTAATCACAAAAATCTTTAAAATAAATAAATAAATAATTAGATTAATTTTGTTTGATAATTTTAAGAGCTGGACATCTGATTGTTGCATAGCATTTTCATAATTAACTTTAAGGGCACAAACCCCTAATCAAGATAAGGTGGGGATTTCATCACCCTTCCTTAGCCCACAAACCACATCCTTCATTCTACATTAACCCAAGCCTTTAACTTTAAAATTAATTAGACATCAGTCCCTAAGGACTTCGAGCTTAATAGGACAAGGCGGTCTTGAAATTAGGAGCTGTCTAGATCTAGGGTAAACCTATAGTAGAGAGTCTAATCTTTGTTAACTTGATTGCTAAGAATTATTAAACCCTAATTAAATTATTCATTCCTCTTAGTTCTAGGAATCTTTTAGGGTATTTTCTTTAGAATCTCCCTCTTTTTCTTTTATTAATATATATATATATATATATATATATATATATATATATATATATATATATAAAACTTTTGCTTTATAGTCATTGGTAGGGTGTATGCTTGGTCGCCGATCGTTGCAACCCAACCTTATATCCTTAGATCCTGAGATAGAAAGAACTATTAGAGCAAACAGCCTCAGAATTATGGATCCTAATAACGAAAAAACAACCACGACAGTTAAAAGAGTATTTCACTCCTTCAAGGCTACTCTCCCTGCATTCAAGTGCCTCCAATAGAGGCTGTCCAATATGAAATTAAGTCAAGTATAATCCAAATGTTACCATCTTTCTATGGACTTACAAATGAGAATCCCTACAAACACTTAGATGAATTCTTGGAAATTTGCTCAACTGTCAAGATTCAAAATTTCTCCGATGATGCACTTAGGCTTAAGTTATTCCCTTTTTCCCTAAAAGATAAAGCCAAGTATTGGTTAAATTCATGGACACTGTTACAATTTCAACTTGGATCATCTTCAGAGAGAATTTCTTAAGAAATATTTTTCTATAGGAAAAATAAATCAAATTAGAAAAGCCATAACAAGTTTTTCCCAGACAGATGGATAAATGTTCCATGAGACATGGGAGAGATTCAAAGAACTGATTAGAAAATGTCCACATCATGCTATACCCAAATGGCAACTGGTTTAGTGCTTTTATGATGGATTATCATAAAAGCATCGGCAGATGGTTGATGCTTCATGTGGTTGAACATTTATGTTAAAAAATGAACATGAAGCTTGGCAACTATTTGAGACATTGAGTAAGAATTCATTACATCACATGTTAGTTGCTCGTCGAGACCCTCCCATAGGACCTAAAAGAGGTAGAATATATGAAATAGGTCATTCTACAGATATCTATACTAAGGTAGATAAATTATCCCATAAACTTGATCAGATTCTACAAGTTGGAAACATCTCTTCCCCATCTACTTAATTACATGAGGTCTGCATAATTTGTTCGAGTCCAACCCATTCTAAAGGTGAATGTCCAGCTGCATACCAATTTCCTGAACTTGTTCAAGAGCAAGCCCACTAAGCCCAAACCCGATTAGCTCCTAGAACAGGAAATGATCCATATGCAAATACTTACAATCCTGGCTGGCGAAATCATCCAAATTTTTCTTGGAAACCTCAACCTATAGCCAATTCATCATCGATCAGACCTAATTATCAAGAAACCAATTTTAGAAGCATGCCATATTCACAATATCCAAACATCCCACAACCTCCACTGAATAATCAGCCTACTTTTGAAGACAAAGTATTACAAGCATTGAAAGGGCTAGAAATGAATACCCAAATCCTTCACTCCCACACACAATCTATTGCAAAACTAGAAACTCAGATAGGTCAATTAGCCACAGCATTCAGTAGAAGGGAGGAGGATAAGTTACCTAGTCAGCCTATCGATAACCCAAAGGACAATTCATGGCTGAGGGTTCCAATAGTCCTGACAAATTCCCAGAACATGCTAAATCAGTCATGACTCTCAGAAGTGGAAAAATATTGAACCCACCTGAACCATCCCAGAAATTAGAAGTGGCTAAACCAGAAAAGAGAAGAAATGAAGAAGAAAAGGACTTCAATGATCAAGCAATCATACCTAAAGCCCCATTCCCTAGTGCTTTAGAATCTCCTTTGCCTTTAGATAAGAAGAATATAAAGATGAATGAGATGCTTGAGTTATTTAAGCAAGTCCAAATAAACTTACCTCTTCTCGATGCTATCAAGCAAGTTTCAGCTTATGCCAAATTTTTGAAGGATCTATGCACACAAAATTGAAAGCCAAGACACAAATACCAAAAAAGATCCACTTGACTGAGCAAGTCAGCTCAGTTATTCAGCAAATAACCCCATCCAAACTAAAAGATCCTGGTACCCCGATTATATCATGTGTCATAGGAAACTTCACAATCAAGAAAGCATTATTAGATTTGGTGCGAGTGTAAACCTTCTCCCAAGTTCAGTGTATGAGTTATTCGGATTTAGAAAATTAAAACCCACTACAGTAACACTACAATTGGCAGATAGATCAGTCAAAGAACCTCGTGGAATATTGAAGATGTATTAGTAAAGGTGGATGAATTCATTTTCCTGTCGACTTCCGAATCTAGTGGTAATCCTAACCAAATTCCCATCATCCTTGGAAGACCTTTTCTAGCTACTGCTAATGCATGCATAAATTGTAGAACAGGTGTGATGGATGTATCTTTTGGAAACAAGAAGATGAGATTAAATATTTTTAATGCTTCCCAAGGACCACCTGTGTATGATTTAAATGAAGTAAACATGATAGAGGAAGTAGTAGATAAAAATTCCAAAGTTTGCTTGATTCGGATCCTTTACAAACATGTCTTACACATTTTGGAATAGATGACTTTGATATTGATGAGTATACCAAAGAGATAAACATGTTATTAGAACCACCTAAGTTCGACACCATCCCTCCTTGGACTATAAAATGAACCACTTCCAACTAAACCAAACCCTTTAATACCATCCTTGGAAGAACCACCCCAACTAGAATTGAAACCTCTTCCAGATGACTTAAAATATTCATTCCTTGGACCCAATGACACCCTTCCAGTAATCATTGCATCTACCCTAACCTCTGAGCAAGAAGATAAATTGGTAGATGTACTTAAAGAACATAAAGAGGCAATTGGATGGACAATAGCTGATATTAAGGGAATTGACCCTTCCGTTTGCATGCACCATATTCATAGTGAAATTGAAGCCAAACCACATAGAGACATGCAACGAAGGCTAAATCCAAACATGAGGGATGTTGTTAAGAAAGAAGTAGTAAAATGGCTTGATGCTGGTATCATTTATCCAATTTCAGATAGCCAATGGGTCAGTCCAATCCAAGTAGTACCTAAAAAATCGGGTATTACGTGATTAAAAATGAAAAGGGCGAATCAATTCCTACTCGCACATCAACTAGTTGGAGAGTGTGTATAGATTATCGAAAGTTGAATGCCGTGACTAGGAAAGACCACTTTCCTTTGCCTTTTATCGATCAAATTCTAGAACGGCTAGCGGGACAAAGTTTCTTTTGTTTCTTAGATGGATATTCAGGATACAATCAAGTCCCAGTATTTCCTGCAGATCAAGAAAAGACCACCACTTGTCCCTTTGGAACATTTGCCTTTAGACGCATGCCATTTGGTCTTTGTAATGCACCAGCCACTTTTCAACGATGTATGTTGGCCATATTTTCTGATATGATTGGTCAATTTTTGGAAGTATTTATGGATGATTTTTTAGTTTTTGGTGCATCATTTGATAGCTGCCTCGAGAACTTGACTAAGGTACTGAAACGATGTATGGAAATGAATTTAGTCCTAAGTTGGGAGAAGAGCCATTTTATGGTTCGTGAGGGAATTGTGCTCGGACACATTGTTTCAGAGCGAGGTATTGAGGTTGATAAAGCCAAGGTTGAATTGATCTCAAATCTACCACCCCCAACCTCAGTTAAACAAGTACGATCTTTCCTTGGTCATGCTGGTTTTTATAGACGCTTCATCAAAGATTTCAGTAAAATTTCTCGACCATTGTGTAATTTGTTGACCAAGGATAGTTCTTTTAATTTTGATAAAGATTGTCTAACAGCCTATAACATCCTTCGAACTGCTTTGACCACTGCACCAATTATCAAGCCCCCAGATTGGACCATACCTTTCGAAATCATGTGTGATGCTTCTGATTATGCTGTAGGGGCAGTTCTAGGACAGAAACTCAATCGAGAACCCCATGTAATTTATTATGCTAGCAAAACTCTTTCAGATGCACAAATGAACTATACTACCACTGAAAAAGAATTACTAGCAGTTGTGTTTGCCCTAGAAAAGTTTAGATCATATCTGTTAGGGTCTAAGGTTTTAGTTTATTCAGATCATGCAGCATTGAGGCATCTTATATCAAAAAAGGATACAAACCCAGACTGATTAGATGGATCCTTCTACTACAAGAATTTGATCTAGAAATCTTAGATAAGAAGGGTTCTGAAAATATGGTAGCAGATCATATCTCTAGGATCTCAGTGGAATACAATAAAGAAATAATCAGAGATAGGTTCCCTGATGAGCAATTGTTCTCAATTTCCCATAGCAGTCTTCCCTGGTTTGCCCACATTGTGAATTATTTGGCAACAGGAAAAGTACCTTCCCACTGGACAAAACAAGAAAAAGATAGATTTTTCTCACAATCAAATATTACTTTTGGGAAGACCCTGAATTATTTAAGTACTGTTCAGATCAGGTGATTAGGCGATGTGTTCCCGAGAGTGAATTCAAAAGTATACTTAACTTCTGTCATTCTCTTGCCTGTGGAGGACATTTTAGTGGAAAGAAAACTGCAGCAAAGGTACTACAAAGTGGGTTTTATTGGCCAACTCTTTTTAAAGATGCACATGAATTTAGCCGTAATTGTCTCCAATGTCAACAAACAGGAAATATTCTCGAAAAGACATGATGCCCCTAAACCCTATCTTGGTTGTAGAAATTTTTGATGTATGGGGTATTGATTTTATGGGCCCATTTCCTTCCTCTTTTGGATTTGAATACATTCTAGTGGCAGTTGATTATGTGTCAAAATGGATTGAAGCCATGGCAACTCGAACCAATGACCATAAAGTTGTAATCAAGTTTATTCAGCATAATATCCTTAGTCGTTTTGGATGCCCAAGGGCTATAATTAGTGATGGGGGTACACATTTCACGAATAGACACTTTGAAGGATTAATGAACAAATATGGAATTACTCATAAGGTAGCTACACCTTATCATCCCCAAACTAGTGGCCAAGTTGAAATATCAAATAGAGAAATTAAACATATCCTTGAGAAAACGGTGAGACCTGATAGGAAAGATTGGTCAGAACGTTTGGATGATGCATTATGGGCTTATCGTACTGCATTTAAAACTCCCATAGGAATGTCTCCTTACAGGCTCGTATTTGGAAAAGCCTGTCATTTACCTGTAGAATTAGAACACCGTGCATTTTGGGCCATCAAGCAATTTAATTATGATATGAAAAATGCAGGTGTCAATAGAAAACTTCAATTGAATGAGTTAGAAGAGCTACGAAATGATGCATATGAGAGCTCAAAAATTTATAAAGAACGAACCAAAGCATATCATGACAAATTTATTAGTAGAAAATTTTTGAACCAAATCAAAAAGTATGGCTTTACAATTCAAGATTACACCTTTTCCCTGGAAAACTTCGTTCACGATGGAATGGACCTTTTATAGTAACTCAAGTATTTCCCCATGGAGCTGTAGAGCTTAAAGACCCCAAGCAAGGAAATACATTCAAAGTAAATGGCCAACGTTTGAAACCATATATAGAAGAAATTAATGATGGAGAAGTTGTTGAATCAATTGATCTTGTGAACCCAACACTATCATAATAAGTAGCACAGTCTGGCTGAAGACTTTAAACTTAGCGCTCTTGGGAGGCAACCCAGTTTATTAGTTATTTTTAATTTTTTGTTCTTTTAGTATGTTCTTTTAGTATGACCAGAGAAGAGCAACAGAAGCAGATTGAAAGAAGATGGCAACAATGAAACTTCCAACCTTCAAATACTCTACAGGTAGTATCTTTCCTTGAAATTAATTAATTTTTCTTCTATTATGGACAATGGAAATTAAGTTGGGGGAGTGATAAATGCATAAATAATTATCACTAAACCTATTAATTAATAATTTAACATACATATTATTATTTAATATTTTAATATTTTATATAATATTTTAGGAAAACCTTATCAATTTAAAGAGCTTGATTTTAGGAATTTAATGATGCAAACGATACTCAAATCGGATTTAAGATGAGCCCGAAATTGATTTTTATTGATTATCTGTTTAGCACACATCTAAACGGCAATGGTTGCCACTTCATCGTCTTCTCAGCAGCGATTCTTCTCCTAATCAAATCCAATCTTATCCTTCACCAATTAAGAAATAAATTGGATTAGAAATTTCAAATTCGAAATAGAAATTCATATGGAAGGAATTGAATTTATCGCGATTTCTGGGATTTCTCCGTGCCCGCATCTGCGTCGTCTGCGCCCATGTTGTTTCTGTTATGGAAACAGATATTCTCCGTGTCTTCTCCGCGTTGGGGCTCCTACAAATAGCAAGGAGAGCATCTCAGGAGGAGGGTGTGCGGTGGAGAAGAATCCGATCGTGCCGTGGTGAATTCCAGGAGATCTGTTCTTGTGTTCGTCCGTCGGAATTCTGCTCTGTTTCGTTCATCATTTGAGGGAGTTCTGCTCTTCCTCAATCGTGAGTTCTGACCGTGGAGACTTCGTTCCAGCCGTGGAGAAGGAAGGAGCTCTATTCTTCTTCTCGAGAACTCTGTTCGTGCCGTTCTGTCCGTGCCATGGAGGAGGAGGCCGTCCGTGGTTTGTGGAGATCGGCTGTTCACGTCCGGCTATTCCCAGGAGCTCTGGATTGTGGGTTTATTTTATTGCTTTTTTTGTTGCCTTCTTCATGTTAGAAATTAAAACTCTTCTATTTTAGATTTTAATATGCACTCTTGGATGTTATTGAAATAAAATTTCTATTCATGTTAAATTGTTATTAAATTCTATTTAAGTGAAAATAATTTAGACTGATTTATTCTTAAAAGAGACGGGCCGTGATCTACGGGTACGAGCCGTGCTCTTATAAGATAAACCATATCTTATTATTTTGCACTACTAATTATCTACTTAGTTATCTATTTAGTTAAATTTATAAATTTATTTCAAGATAATCGCTAAAGTTCTTGTGGAATCGATCCTTTACTCTCGCTATTCTAATAGTGAAATTAAGGTGTTTTAATCGTTGCGCTACGACATGCATCAACTGCTATGGGAAATTGAGAACAAATGCTCATCATGAAACCTATCTCTAATTATTTCTTTATTGTATTCTACTAAGATCCTAGAGATATGATTTGCTACCATATTTTTAGAACCCTTCTTATCTAAGATTTCTAGATCAAATTCTTGTAATAGAAGGATCCATCTAATCAGTCTGGGTTTTGTATCCTTTTTTGATAAAAGATGCCTCAATGCTGCATGATCTGAATAAACTAAAACCTTAGATCCTAACAGATATGATCTAAATTTTCTAGGGCAAACACAACTACTAGTAATTCTTTTTCAGTGGTAGTATAGTTCATTTGTGCATCTGAAAGAGTTTTGCTAGCATAATAAATTACATGGGGTTCTCGATTTAGTTTTTGTCCTAAAACTATCCCTACATTATAATCAGAAGCATCACACATGATTTCGAAAGGTATGGTCCAATCTGGGGGCTTGATAATTGGTGCAGTGGTCAAAGCAGTTCGAAGGATGTTATAGGCTTTTAGACAATCTTCATCAAAATTAAAAGAACTATCTTTGGTCAACAAATTACACAATGGTCGAGAAATTTTACTGAAATCCTTGATGAAGCATCTATAAAAACTAGCATGACCAAAGAAAGATCGTACTTATTTAACTGAGGTTGGGGGTGATAGATTTGAGATCAATTCAACCTTGGCTTTATCAACCTCAATACCTCGCTTTGAAACAATGTGTCCGAGCATAATTCCCTCACGAACCATAAAATGGCTCTTCTCCCAACTTAGGACTAAATTCATTTCCATACATCGTTTCAGTACCTTAGTCAAGTTCTCGAGGAAGCTATCAAATGATGCACCAAAAACTAAAAAATCATCCATAAATACTTCCAAAAATTGACCAATCATATCAGAAAAAATGACCAACATACATCGTTGAAAAGTTGCTGGTGCATTACAAAGACCAAATGGCATGCGTCTAAAGGCAAATGTTCCAAAGGACAGGTGAAGGTGGTCTTTTCTTGATCTGTAGGAAATACTGGGACTTGATTGTATCCTGAATATCCATCTAAGAAACAAAAGAAACTTTGTCCCGCTAGCCGTTCTAAAATTTGATCGATAAAAGGCAAAGGAAAGTGGTCTTTCCTAGTCACAGCATTCAACTTTCGATAATCTATACACACTCTCCAACTAGTTGATGTGCGAGTAGGAATTGATTCGCCCTTTTCATTTTTAATCATGGTAATACTCGACTTTTTAGGTACTACTTGGATTGGACTGACCCATTGACTATCTGAAATTGGATAAATGATACTAGCATCAAGCCATTTTACTTCTTCTTTCTTAACAATATCCCTCATGTTTGGATTTAGCCTTCATTGCATGTCTCTATATGGTTTGGCTTCAATTTCACTATGAATGTGGTGCATGCAAACGGAAGGGTCAATTCCCTTAAGATCAGCTATTGTCCATCCTATTGCCTCTTTATGTTCTTTAAGTACATCTATCAATTTATCTTTCTGCTCAGAGGTTAGGGTAGATGCAATGATTACTGAAAGGGTATCATTGGGTCCAAGGAATGAATATTTAAGTCATCTGGAAGAGGTTTCAATTCTTTTTGGGGTGGTTCTTCCAAGGATGGTATTAAAGGGTTTGGTTTAGTTGGAAGTGATTCATATTTTATAGTCCAAGGAGGGATGGTGTCGAACTTAGATGGTTCTAATAACATGTTATCTCTTTGGTATACTCATAATATCAAAGTCATCTATTCCAAAATGTGTAAGACATGTTTGTAAAGGATCCAAATCAAGCAAACTTTGGAATTTCTTATCTACTACTTCCTCTATCATGTTTACTTCATTTAAATCATACACAGGTGGTCCTTGGGAAGCATTAAAAATATTTAATCTCATCTTCTTGTTTCCAAAAGATACATCCATCACACCCGTTCTACAATTTATACATGCATTAGCGGTAGCTAGAAAAGTTCATCCAAGGATGATCGAAATTTGGTTAGGATTACTGCTAGATTCCATATCTAACACAAGGAAGTCAATAGGAAAATAGAATTCATCTACCTTTACTAATACATCTTTCAATATTCCACGAGGTACTTTGACTGATCTATCTGCCAATTGTAGTGTTATCGTTATGGGTTTTAATTCTCCAAATCCAAATAACTCATACACTGAACTTGGGAGAAGGTTTGCACTCGCACCCAAATCTAGTAATGCTTTCTTGATTGTAAAGTTTCCTATGACACATGATATAATCGGGGTACTAGGATCTTTTAGTTTGGGTGAGGTTATTTGCTGAACAACTGAGCTGACTTGCTCAGTCAAATGGATCTTTTTTGGTATTTGTGACTTTGCTTTCCATTTTTGTGTGCATAGATCCTTCAAAAATTTGGCATAAGCTGGAACTTGATTGATAGCATCAAGAAGAGGTAAGTTTATTTGTACTTTCTTAAATAACTCAAGCATCTGATTCATTTTTATATTATTCTTATCTGAAGACAAAGGAGATTCTAAAGCATTAGGGAATGGGGCTTTAGGTGTGATTGCTTGATCATTGAATTCCTTTTCTTCTTCATTTCTTCTCTTTTCTGGGTTAGCCACTTCTAATTTCTGGGTTGGTTCAGGTGGGTTCAATGTTTTTCCACTTCTTAGAGTCATGACTGATTTAGCATGTTCTAAGAATTTGTCAGGACTATTGGAACCTTCAGCCATGAATTATCCTTTTGGGTTATCGATAGGCTGACTAGGTAACTTACCCTCCTCCCTTCTACTGAATGTTGTGGCTAATTGACCTATCTGAGTTTCTAGTTTTGCAATAGATTGTGTGTGGGAGTGAAGGATTTGGGTATTCATTTCTAGCCCTTTCAATGCTTGTAACACTTTGTCTTCAAAAGTATGATGATTATTCAGTGGAGGTTGTGGGATGTTTGGATATTGTGAATATGGCATGCTTCTAAAATTGGTTTCTTGATAATTAGGTCTGATCGATGATGAATTGATTACATGTTGAGATTTCCAAGAAAAATTTGGGTGATTTCGCCAACCAGGATTGTAAGTATTTGCATATGGATCATTTCTTATTCTAGGAGCTAATCGGGTTTGGGCTTGGTGGGCTTGCTCTTGAACAAGTTCAGAAAATTGGTATGCAGCTGGACATTCACATATAGAATGGGTTGGACTCAAACAAATTATGCAGACCTCATGTAATTGAGTAGATGGGGAAAAGATGTTTTCAACTTGTAGAATTCGGTCAAGTTTATGGGATAATTCATCTACCTTAGTATAGATATTTGTAGAATGACCTATTTCATATATTTCACCTCTTTTAGGTCCTATGGGAGGGTCTCGACGAGCAACTGACATGTGATGTATCAAAGAGTTGCCAAGCTTCATGTTCATTTTTTAACATAAATGTCCCACCACATGAAGCATCAACCATTTATCGATGCTTTTCTGATAAACCATCATAATAGCACTGAACTAGTTGCCATTTGGGTATGGCATGATGTGGACATTTTCTAATCAGTTCTTTAAATCTCTCCCATGTCTCATGAAACATTTCTCCATCTATATGGGAAAAACTTGTTATGGCTTTTCTAATTTGATTTGTTTTTCCTATAGGAAAATATTTCTTAAGAAACTCTCTCTGTAGATGATCCCAAGTTGAAATTATAATAGTGTCTAGTAAATTTAACCAATACTTGGCTCTATCTTTTAGGGAAAAAGGGAATAACTTAAGCCTAAGTGCATCATCAGAGAAATTTTGAATCTTGATAGTTGAGCAAATTTCCAAGAATTTATCTAAGTGTTTGTAGGGATCCTCATTTGTAAGTCCATAGAAAGATGGTAACATTTGGATTACACTTGACTTAATTTCGTATTAGACAGCCTCTACTGGAGGCACTTGAATGCAGAGAGAGTAGGTATACCTTAAAGGAGTGAAATACTCTTTTAACTGTCATGGTTGATTATTTTCGTTATTATGATCCATAATTCTGAGTCTGTTTGCTCTAATAGTTCTTTCTATCTCAGGATCTAAGGGTATAAGGTTGGGTTGCAACGATCGGCGACCAAGCATACACCTTAACAATGACTCTAAAGCAAACAATAATTAGATTTTAATAATAATAATAATATTATTATTATTATTATTATTATAGAAGAAAAAGAGGGGGATTCTAAAGAAAATACCCTAAAAGATTCCTAGAGCTAAGAGCAATGAATAATTTAATTAGGGTTTAATAATTCTTAGCAATCAAGTTAACAAAGATTAGACTCTCTATTCTAAGTTTACCCTAGATCTAGACAGCTCCTAACTTTCAAGACCGCATTGAAGCCCTCCAAGTCAAAAATTAGCTGATCAACTAGCCAGTTAAGGGTAAGGTCAGTGGGGGTCCCCCCATTGCTTACTAGGTAAGCAAACGGAACCAATTAAGTAACCACTTTACTTTCCTTTTCTAGACACCAATTAAGCAGTCAATCTCGACCTGGTCCAACTCTTTTGGGTGCCTTGTCCTATTGAGCTCGAATTCCTTAAGGGCTGACGTCTAATTAATTTTAGAGTTAAAGGTTTGGGTTAATGCAAAATGAAGGATATGGTTTGTGGGCCAAGGGTGATGAAATCCCCACCTTATCTTAATTAGGGGTTTGTGCCCTTAAAGTTAATTATGAAAATGCTATGCAACAAGCAGATGTCCAGCTCTTGAAATTATCAAACAAAATTAATCTAATTACTTTTTTTAAAAGATTTTTGTAATTAGGTTTCTAATTTCCTAATAAATTATGAGATGTCAATGGAAGAATTTTAAGTTTTTTTAGAAAATAACTTTACCTAAGTCAATCTAAGCATAGAAATAAAATAATTATTTTATTTATATATTTTATTTTTATTATATTTTTTATTAAATTAATTATGTTTTATGGAAGGTGTCTTAGGGTTTTCTTTCATGTTCTTTAAGGTAAGTTAATTAAAAGGAAATTTTGATTAGGTTAAAAGTGGATTTGTAACAAGAAGGAAAGTAATAAATTTTCTTTTTTTTTATGTTAAAAAGAAAATATACAATTCTAACAATTAAGAAAATAAAATAAAGAGACAATAACTGTTGAGGGTAAATCACCATTGCGTTGATAACCGTGCGAAGGGACTAAGATCAGCCCCATCCCCCGAGCTACCCATAGCTCGGTTCCCCCCGAGCTACCCATAGCTCGGTTTTTCTGAGCTATTCATAGTTCGGCTTCCCCGAGCAACTCATAGTTCGGCTTCCCCGAGCTATTCATAGCTCGGCTTTCCCGAGCAACTCATAGCTCGGTTCCCCCGAGCAACCCCCGAGCAATCCATGGCTCGACTTACACCTCCGTGGAACCCGACGCGGGAGAGCCCAGGCCTAGCGTAACAGAACCCCAAACAAAGAATCATATCAAGGAGTGGTCTAGGATCTACAATAACGGCCTAGGACCTATGCACTCATCAGATCTCAGGCCATCAGAGAGCCCTTCCAGCCGTCGATCCTTCAATGAACAAGATACAGATCCCACCGGCCTTACAACAGCTTGATTCGAATCATCTCCATATCCCAACAACCTTCGAACCTTCCAGATGGTGCTCAAGATCCAAATGATTGCCTATAAATAATACACTCCCAGATTCTCTCAGGTATGCGCACAAGCCCTCGTACACAGCTCCTCGCTTACTCTCACTCTCACTCTTACTCTCTCTCTCTCTCTTTCACAGCTCATCCTCCTCCTTCTCCACCGTCGGTGCTCCCCACGAGCTCCCCGATTGGCCGCCCCTGGATGGACTCCCCAGAGAGATCCTTCTCCTCATTTCCATTGATCGTCGATCCTCCCTAACTTGAGCGTCGGAGGGTCTTCCGCGGAGGGCCACCCCCAATGCCTCTCGCATGAGGACTTCTGTGCAGGTCCGCCCAGGAGGAAGCCCGATCAGGAGACCGATCGCACCCGAGTCGAAGGACAGATCTCGGTGGCAACACATTGGCGCTACAGGAAGGGTCTCAAGTCCCATTAAAACTTGAAGAAAGGAGACAAGGATCTCGATCCGGGAGAGAACCTCTCCAATGACTAATCGGAGAAGAGCAACTTCTGAAGCCCAGGATCAGGTCGCCTCCCAGAGACCTGATCCGATGAGTAGCGTGGCGCCGCAGCCGCCACCCATTGAGACCCCGTCGCCACCAACCATCCCGATGACCCAGGATCAGTTCGCCACACTGGTCCAGCAGGTCCAAGCCCTGACCCATCTGGTTCAGGAGCACCTTGCAACTGCCCCTGCTCCATGCCTCCCTGAGGAGGCCGCTGCCCCTTTCTCTCCGGCCACCTCTTCTTCTGGTCCGCATGGAGCTGCGGACCCCCTGCACCGACCCAAGGAGGACAAACCAGTCCCACGAGGTGGCTACAACAGGGATCCTCCCAGATCTCGGCGAGCTCAGTCCCTCTCTCCGGTGTCCTCCCACCATAATTCGATGCCATCCCCGCGCTCTCCTCACCAGCTCCTCCTCTTACATCTGAAGAGGAGATCCGCCGACAACTCTGGGAGATGCGTCAGGAGCTGGACGCCGCCAAGCAGGCTCATCCACCTCAGCCCAAGGCAGAGTAGGACATCCCTTTCTCTAAAGGGATCATGGAGGAAGTGATTTCCTCCCATGTTAAGCTACCCGCCATCGAGCCCTACCATGGCTCTTCTGATCCGGATGATCATCTCAGTAGCTTCCGGTCAATAATGATGTTCCACGGAGCATCAGACGCGATCCTCTGCCGCACCTTCCCTTCCACCCTCAGAGGATCTGCCCGAACCTGGTTCAACGCCTTGAAACCAGGTTCCGTTGATTCATTCAACGAGCTGAGCCATCTTTTTATTGGCCAGTTCGTCAGTAGCCGCCTTCACCGATGAAGATCCAACTTCCTCTCTGAAGTTAAGCAGAGAGAGGGGGAGTCCTTGAGAAATTACCTTGGTTGTTTCAACAAGGCCATGCTGGAGGTGGACCACCTTAATCATGAGGTGGCTATGTCCGCCCTAGCGGGGAGAGTTTTGAAGGAGAGTGACTTCTACTTGGCGATGGAAGTTAGCTACCCCCCGAACCTCTCCGATATGATGGCCCTGGCCGACAAATACGCCAGGGTCGAAGAATCACGGAGAGCTGCCCGCGCTGAGCTGGCGAAGAAGAAGGAGCCTAAAGGTTCGGACAGGCACCGACCGATCCGTCAGCCGAGCCCACCTCGCCGCCAAAGAGCTCCCCCACCGCCACTAAGAAAGCACTCCCAGAGCCTGCCCAGGTGATTTGACCGGTACACTCCACTAACTGTACCCAAGGCGCAAATCCTCATGGAGATAGAGCGCCAGCTCTCCCAACCAACCCCTCTCCGAGGGAACCCAACTCGGAGGGACCCCACCAAATACTGCCGTTATCACCGGGAGCACGACCACAACACTGAGGAATGCAGGCAGCTGAAGAATGAAATTGAGAGGCTGATCCAGCAGGGCCGACTAAACTAGTTCAGGAGGGCGCCCGAGCCAGGACAAGGGGGTGACTGCCAGCCCGAGCCTCAGCAGCCTCCTCCTCCTCCCAATCCACCAGTGATCGGCCACATTAACATGATTGAAGAGGCCGGCGGCTCGAGCTCCAGAAATGATGATGAAGGCTCGGCGCCAAAGAAAACGCGAACGGGTGAGCTCTCCTTCTCCGACGACAATCTCCAAGGGATACAGTTCCCACATGATGACGCACTGGTTGTATCTCTCAATTTAAATAACTACGATGTAAGTCGGATCCTTGTTGATAGTGGAAGCTTCGTGAATGTTCTGTACCTTGATGTGTTTGCCAAGATGAAATTGCTCATGGGAAACCTGATGTGTGTCGTAGCGCAACGATTAAAACACCTTAATTTTACTATTAGAATAGCGAGAGTAAGGGATCGATTCCATAGAGACTTTGGCGATTATCTTGAAATAAATTTATAAATTTAACTAAATAGATAAACTAAGTAGATAATTAGTAGTGCAAAATAAAAAGATATGGTTTATCTTATAAGAGCACGGCTCGTACCCGTAGATCACGGCCCATCCCTTTTAAGAATAGATCAGTCTAAATTATTTTCACTTAAATATAATTTAAGAACAATTAAACATGAATAGAAATTTTATTTCAATAACATCCAAGAGTGCATAAAAGAGTTTATTTGCTAACATTAAGAAGGCAACCGAAAGCAATAAATTCTCCTAAATCAAACCGAGCTGGACTGGTGATGAAGACTTGAACCTTGAACCGGGCCTGCCTTTCTTCACATACGACTGCATATGCCTCCCGAATCACCAACTCGTCATGGAACAGAGCTCCTTCAAAGCCACGGACGGAACAGAAGGCACGCACAGGACTTAGCCACGGCCTTGGAACAGAGTCTCCAGGAAGAAGCCTTGGAACAAAGCCTCCAGGAAACCCACGAACAAAGCCTTCTTCAATCAACGGAACAGACCTCCTTCAAGCCACGGAATAGAGCCTCAGACGGGTGGATGACTGCTTCATGAACCCTTGATGCAGCGCCTCCACGGACTTCCCCCCCCAAAACAACACTTCTCTGCTGCTTTTTGTAGAGGTCCGGATGCAGAGAAGACGCGGCGAAGCAACGGGATCAAAATAGAGACGACGCAGAGGCAACGAGCGGCACGGAGAAAATCCTGGAGAAATCATGAATAAAATCCAAATTCCTTCTAGAGGAATTTAATTTTTTCAATTTGATAACTTCTAATCTAATATATTCCTTAATTAGTGGAGGAAATGGTTAGAATTAATTAAGAGAAGAATCGGATGAAAATAAAGAAAAATGGCTGAGAAGACGATGAAGTCGGCAACGTGTTTGCCATTTGCTTTGAAATCCATGTTAAATCCTTATAAAATCAATTATGAGCTTGTTTTAAGTTTGATTCGAGTTCCGTTTGCATTGTTAAATCCCTAAAATCGAGATCTTTAAATTGATAAGGTTTTATCTAAAATATTATATAAAATATTAAAATATTAAATAATAATAAATACGTTAAATTATTAATTAATAGGTTTAATGATAATTATTTATGTATTTATCAAAACTTTCGAGCCGTGGACTCCACCCTTATGGGGTTCACCGGTGACGTTATCATCCCGGAAGGGGTCGTAACGCTAACGGTTCGGGCGAAAACCTGGCCCCTTATAGCCACTGTTCACACGGACTTCCTGGTGACCAAGCTTAGGTTGCCTTACAATGCAATATTTGGGAGACCCGGCCTGATGTCCCTCAAAGCTATTGTCTTCATCCCGCACCTATCTATGAAATTCCCCACCGGGCGGGGAGTTGGAGTTGTCCAGAAAAGCCAAACCATGGCTCGACAGTGCTTTGTCACCAGCCTTCAGTCCAGAATGCCTGAAGTTGATGGGCTGAACGCTCGGGAGGACTTCACCAAGCAACGGGAGGAACCAGCCGAAGAACTGGAAGAAATACCATTAGACGAGGCTCGTCCCGGCCGAACCATAAAGATCGGGTCGCTGCTAAAAGGCGAATCCCGGCGGGAGCTGATCAAATTTCTCTGAAGCAACGCCGATGTCTTCGCCTAGTCCTCCTCCGACATGCCAGGAATCAACCCCAAAGTTCTCATCCACCGCCTTAATGTGGATGAGATGTACCGGCCCGTCAAGCAAAAGAAGAGGAGCTTTGCCCCAAAACGGCAGAGAGCTATTGAAGAGGAGGTCGATAAACTCATCAAGGCGAACTTCATTCGGGAGGTGATTTACCCAAGTTGGCTGTCAAATATCGTCATGGTGAAGAAGTCGAACGGCAAGTGGCGGATCTGCATCGACTTCATCGACCTCAACAAAGCATGCTTGAAGGACAGCTTTCCTCTCCCCCGAATTGATCAACTTGTGGATGCCACCTCGGGTCACCAAATGCTGACGTTCATGGACGCCTACTCCGGCTACAACCAGATCCGGATGGCCCCCGAAGATGAGGAAAAGACCGCCTTCATAACCGACCGAGGTACTTACTATTACCGTGTTATGCCTTTCGGTCTTAAAAATGCAGGAGCCACCTACCAAAGGCTAGTCAACAAAGTATTCAAGGAACAAATCGGCCGGAACATGGAGGTATACGTCGACGACATGCTGGTAAAAAGAAAGAAGCATCATAGCACGTCAAGGATCTCTCGAAGAGCTTCGCGACACTCCGTAAGTATCAGATGAAGCTCAACCCAACTAAGTGCGCCTTCGGCGTTAACTCCGGAAAGTTCCTCGTCTTCATGGTCTCCCAGCGGGGTATTGAAGCTAACCCCAGAAGATTCAAGCTCTCCAGCAGATGACACCCTCGGCGTCTATTAAAGAAGTCCAGCGCCTAACCAGAAGGATAGCAACCCTTAACCGCTTCGTGGCACGCTCTGCCGAAAGTTGCCTCCCCTTCTTCAAAACTCTCCGGTCAGCTAAGAATTTCCAATGGACTTCCGAGTGCCAAAAATCATTTGAAGATCTCAAGAAGTACCTCGGCTCTCCCCCTCTCCTCAGCAGTCCAAATTCTGGGGAGACATTGTTCCTATATCTGGCTATCTCGGAAGGTGCCGTTTGCTCGGTGCTGGTCAGAGAAGAAAATAAGGCCCAGAAGCCGATTTATTATGTTAGCAAACTACTCCGTGACGCGGAGATGAGGTATAGCCGGATTGAGAAGATGGTGTTGGCCTTGATCACCTCAGTCTGAAAGTTGCGGCCATACTTCCAGGCGCATTATGTGATGGTCCTAACTAACCAACCCATCAAAGTAGTGGTCCACCGTCCGGAGACATCAGGAAGAATGACTAAATGGGCCATCGAGCTGAGTGAGTACGACATCCGATTCTAGCCTCACCCAGCCATCAAAGCTCAGGTGCTAGCCAACTTCCTCCTCGAATGTACCATCCCGGAGGACGGCTCCACTCCTGACTCCCTCGAGAAACCAAAATCTGGCACCCGGTGGCTCCTCCATGTCGATGGGTCATCCAATGCTAATCGCTCCGGTGCAGGCTTGGTCCTCACTAGCCCAGAGGGGATGACTTTTGAGTATGGCGTCCGCTTCTCCTTCCCGACCTCCAACAACGAAGCTGAGTATGAAGCCCTGCTGGCCGGTCTTCGGATCGCCCGCAGCCTTAAGGTGGAGAAACTAAATGCCTTCACCGACTCCCAGCTGGTGGCAGGTCACGTGCGAGGGGAGTTTGAGGTTCGGGAACCGAACATGATCTGATATCTCCAAGAGGTTCGGAGCCTACTCTCCCATTTCCCCAAATTTGAGATCATCCAGATTCCTAGATCTGAAAATGCCCGTGCCGACCTACTATCTCGGCTGGCGACTATGGAATCAATGGACGCAGAATGAAAATTCCACCTGGAGATCTTGGAGAGACCTAGTATCGCGGAAGCTGATCAAGTGATGCAAGTTGAGGCCGAACCATCATGGCTCAACCCCATCCTGAAGTACCTTAATGAAGGGTCGCTCCCGACCGATCGGAGAGAAGCCAGAAGGTTAAAGCTGCAAGCTACCCACTATGTATTGATTGATGACCAGCTCTACAAGCGGTCCTTCTCCATACCATTGCTCAGATGCCTCCGCCCATCTGAAGCTGATTATGCCCTTCGGGAGGTGCACGAGGGGATTTGCGGCAACCATCTGGGGAGCCGGTCCCTGTGCCACAAGGTGCTGCGTCAAGGTTACTATTGGCCAACCATGCAGAAGGATGCAGACGACCTTGTCCGAGCTTGCGACCCATGCCAAAGACACTCCAGTATTTAGAGGTTCCCCTCCGCCAGCTTGGTCCCCATTTCCTCTGCCTGGCCCTTTGCCAAGTAGGGAATGGACATTCTCGGCCCATTTCCGCTTGCCATGGGACAGCGGAAGTTTTTATTCATCGCCATCGATTACTTCACTAAATGGGTCAAGGCGAAGGCAGTTGCACAAATAACTGAGGCTCGGGCCAAGGACTTCATGTGGAAGTCTATCATCTGCCGCTTCGGCCTCCCGCACACTATCATCACTGACATCGGCAGACAATTCGACAATACAAAGTTTCGTCAGTTCTGCGAGGAGCACAGGATCCATCACCGCCTTACCTCGGTTGGACATCCACAGGCCAACGGAGCAGTCAAAGTAACCAATGGATCAAAGCTCGGCTCTCCAAAGCCCGAGGTAGGTGGGCAGACGAGTTGCACCACGTCCTATGGGCCTACCGCACCATCCCGAGAGTGCCTACAGGAGAGACCCCATTTTGAATGGCCTTTGGCACAGAGGCTATCATCCCTGTGGGGGTAGGACTCCCTTTCCTGCGGGTGGAAAGCTACTCGGAGGAAGCCAATGATGAGCAGCTCCGCACCAACCTTGACCTGATGAAAGAAATCAGAGAAAAAGCTCGGATCAGAATAGCCGCCTACAAGCAAAGAGTGGCCCGTTACCATGCCTCCAGAGTCAAAGGGAAAGCTTTCTTGCCTGGCGACCTCATTCTCCGGAAAGCATCTATCTCCAAACCGCTGGAGCAGGGGAAGCTAGCTCCAAACTGGGAAGGCCCCTACCAAGTGGCAGAGGTCGTCGGACCCGGGACCTACAAGCTGCAAGATCTAAGTGGAAGATCCATCCCTCGGACGTAGAATTCGGACAATCTCCGTAAGTATCACCAGTAGGGTACGCCCTCTATAGGCTCGCCTTCTTAAATTTTTGTTGGCATGTTGTTTCATAATTCATGACATAAATCACCACAAATTATACCACCAAAAATCATGAGGAAAAACAGATGCTGCTTACCAATCCTCGGCACGATCGAGTTATCTGTTTAAGCAGGAAATCTCCGAACCACGGCTGGGCCGAGCAACTAATCTGTGAACCTCGGCTGGGCCGAGCAACTAATCTCCGAACCTCGGCTGGGCCGGGCAACTAATCTCCGAACCTCGGCTGGGCTGGGCAACTATTCTTCGAACCTCGGCTGGACCAGGCAACTAATCTCCGAACCTCGGCTGGGCCGAGCAACTAATCTCCGAACCTCGGCTGGGCTGAGCAACTAATCTCCGAACCTCGGCTGGGCCGAGCAACTAGCAACTATTCTCCGAACCTCGGCTGGGCCGAGCAACTAGAAACTAATCTCTGAACCTTGGCTGGACCGAGCAACTAATCTCCGAACCTCGGCTGGGCCGAGCAACTAATCTCCGAACCTCGGCTGGGCTGAGAAACTAATCTTCGAACCTCGGCTGGGCCGAGCAACTAATCTCTGAACCTCGGCTAGGTCGAGCAACTATTCTCTGAACCTCAGCTGGGCCGAGCAACTATTCTCCGAATAATATCCCTGCTAAATCCCCCCTACTGCTAAGTCCCCGAGCAATATCCTTGCACCTTATCGCCCAAGCGCCTGTCCTGCTCTGCAAATGAGACAACAGTTTATCGCGTACGCCCACGGGACCGCCCAGGTCCCCCTTTGGCTCGAACAGGGACAAACGGTTTTTCCTTTTTTTATGAACCAAACAACGGTCTCAACGGAGAACAAAAGGATTGCCAAAAAGGACTTTACTCTTTATTTATCATAAGGAGAAGTACCAAAAAAAAAGAGAGAGAGAAGAAATAAGTGGAAAAAATGGCCTTCGCAGAGGCCTACTGTCTCCCCCGAGGAGCTGCCAGGTCTTCCATGCGCCGAGTCAACTCGGCAACTTGTTGACGGAGGGACGCTATCACCCCCTCCTGCTGGTCAATGACCTGACGGAGGGCCTCGGCCTCCCTTGCAGAAACGGAGAGCAACTCCTCGACCGACTTCTCGAGCTATTCGTAGCCTGCCAGAGCTGATGCCAGGGCCATGCCATCAACGGTCACGGAGGAACGGCCTCCCTGGAAGCCCCCGCAGCCACTGCTAACTATGCCTGACTCTTCGGACGATCGCCCTTCACCCTGAGAAGCCATACCCGCTCTTAGGAACTGTTGAGAAGCTAACCGAAAGGATGGTAAACACTGGCAACCCTCTCATCCATATTTATACCCCCGGGCGAGTATCTTGAGCAGTCGGGTCATAAATCCCGACCCATGAGAATCCACCACATGTCGCCACTTTGGCTGGTGCCCATAGGAAACGAAGAGTCACGCCCCTTTCTGAGAAAAATCAGTAAATATTGATAAATTACTCGGGAACCCCCCTCCTTCTCTAGAAACTGGGTTCCTTCCGACCTGCCGGGCCCTCACGGAGTAAATGTTCCCGAAACCCCATCGGATCTCTTCGAATCAGCCGCCTTTGAGAAATGTGAGGAAATGAAAAGGCACGTCAGCAGATGACGCTAGCTCGCTTTCCTCGGAAACCACAAAAACATAAATATCGAGCATCCCCATGCACCGTCCGTTCCGCTTTGCCGGTCCCCGCCGAATCTCACGGGAACCAAACATCAGGAGTCTCGGCGACGACCAAGTCATCCCTCCGAGCAATAAATCTTCGAACCTCGGCAGGGCCGAGCCATGAATCTTCGAACCTCGGCTGCGCCGAGTTATAAGTCTCCAAACCTCGGCAGGGCCGAGTAATAAATCTCTAAGCTACGGCCAAAGTTAAGGAATATGTTCTACTACCAAACAATCTCCAGAGTTCCATCTGAATTCAGGCAGCTTATAAGCCCCGATCAGGTTTGGAAGAGCAAAATCCTCGGCCAAGAACAAGCAATATCTCGGAACTTGTCCTGCACCGAGAAAGATATAATCTGAAAACTCAGACAAGCCAAGCAACTTCTCAAAAGAGACGTACGAGCTCTCTTCGAAGGAATGCCTGTTTCAAAATCACGCCTACCGCGTGAGTCCACGCGACCGCCCAGGTCTCCCCTCAAATGGGAACAGACGGTCTCCCCCACTGAGAATCGAACCTCGATTTGGGCAAAAAATGAAGCGGCGAAGTATATTAGGAGCAGCGACTCTCAGCGCAAAAGAAACAAAACTAGGAGAAAGAACAAAACTTTCTTTATTTTATTGCCATCGAAACAAATTACAACCGCCTGAGAGGCATTATAAGTACATTGAAATACATGAAATAAAACAAGTATGTAGCTCAGCCAAGCTACTCCAAGATAGCTTCGGGTGACAATGATGCTTCGGCATCCGATCCAACGAATCAGGCAAGCCACGGGCCAATCAGCTCGCATCGATAATGAGCGAATGACTCGGCCCGACCGTTGCGACCAGCTTCAGTTAATAATGATATCTTGGCGTCCAACCCCGAGATATCAAAGAAATCAGAAAGGGTGGATGGGCTTTTTTCCCAAACCACCCAATCGAAGGGCCCTCCGACGAGTAGGAAGAAAGCTCACGGACCCTGATACCGGGGTGCTCCCCCAAATCTAGTGTGTACCGCTAGCCATTGCCCAAGTCGAAAGGCAATGTACTAGCGGACGACACACCATCACCCCCTCCTCACGTGGCAAAAGATTCCCCGGGCGGACGAGCCCAGGAATCTGGACCAGGGGAGGAGGAGAAGTTCATGCAAGTCATGGGGAGCCCGCGTACACTTCCTACCCTACGTCCCCAAAGGTGAATCGCAAAGGTCACACAGGAAGCGTATATGTGCGCTCTCCATGCGATCTCTGCGGACCTCCTGTGCGCTCTCCATGCGATCTCGGAGCTCCTTTCTTGAGGGCAAGCCACCCCCAGCGGCTCCTTCATCACCCCAGCTGTCTGGAGGACGACGACGACTTGCAGGAGGAAAGCTCGGTCCTCCCGCTCTAAGCCCCAGAGAGACAGGCATCGTGCGCATCTTCACAATTTACAGAAAAGAAAACTTTGGGATGGCCCAACACATCTCTTTCCCCTTTTTATAGGCGAAGACGAACCGGGAACAGCTATCAGAACAGAAGCCCCGAGATTCAAAATGCCAAGCCCACGCCACCATGTGGCCTCCTGAAATGAAAACAGTGCCCCCCAATGCGCGCTAAGCGCGTCACCCGAGCCATGATGCATGCCAAAAGATTATCTCTGATCTGGATCATGAGCTTTAAATGCAGAAAACCATCCGCCAATCTTGCAGATACTGGCGGATCTGGAGGATCGTCCTTCAATGGCAAATAAGCACTTACACCATACGCCAAAGCGACCTGTGTTGGAAAAGATAGACACAACAGAGGTTCATCAAAAAGTGTTGGGCGACCTTTTGCTGGCTGCAGAGCCGTACCATCTACTTCGGTGAAACAAAAATTGACCTGCCTTGGAAAAGATAAAGCACTGACAGGGGTAATAAATAGATGCGAAGGCCAAACCCTCTTTTTACCAAAAAGAATAAAGGGGTGACAGCGAAGGTTCAGCAAACCCCCTGCTCGAAGACAAACTCCCCCCTTTTCATCGAAGGCATGATCTCAGTTTGGCTACTGATAAGGTGAACTACCTCGGCCCTAGCCGAGCTACTTCATCCCTCGGCCCTAGCCGACCTACTTTGTCCCTCGGAACTAGCCGAGCTACCACGTTCCTCGGCCCTATCCGAGCAATTTCGTCCCTCGGCCCTAGCCTTCACCCTCGGCCCTAGCCGAGCTACTGCATCCCTCAGCCCTAGCCGAGCTACTTTGTCCCTCGGCCCTAGCCGAGCTACTTCATCCCTCGGCCCTAGCCCTACCATCCCGGCCCTAGCCGAGCTACTTTGTCCCTCGGCCCTAGCCGAGCTACTTCACCCCTCGGCCCTAGCCGAGCTACTGCATCTCTCGGCCCTATCGAGCAATTTCATCCCTCGGCCCTAGCCGAGCCACTTCATTCTTCGGCTCTAGCTGAACCACTATGTCATTCGGCTTAAGCCGAATTGGATCGTCTCTCAACCCCTTTTTTTTATATATACCAAGTTGTGTTGTCGCTTGACTCTTTCGTCGGGGCTATCCCTATGCCATGGCTTCGACCAAGATGTTCCTTCGAATTCGAGCCAGAAAACCAACCAAGTGACGCTCGCAGTTGGAACAAAAATTTAAGACAAGAAATCATCCAAGGAAGACAAACAAATGAAAACAACTGACCCGTTTATTGATTTTCAGTCAAACTATAAAAGAAAAGAAACAGAAAGTACATATGGCCCTCCAAAGGGTCAAAACTTGGGATCAGACCCGGCGTCTCCTGCAGCAGCATTAGCGGGAACGTCGCTTGGCCCCCCCTTTCCGATGGTGTTTGCCGAGATACCTCGATAGCAGCATTGACGCCCAAAACAGCTTCAAGGTCGACATCAGAAATCTCTTCGTATTCGTCTTCCTCAGCCCCTCAGGGTGTGTGTCTCGAAATACTCGGCTTCCAAGCAGGACAAGTCCAGGTCGGGATAAGCTTGAGCAATCTTAGCCCGTGCCTCCTCCTCACCGAACCGGAACCGGCATCCCTCGGCAAATTCGGTGGATTTCTTTTACTCCTTCACCGCTGAAGAGGCCCACACGTTCGCCTCGGCCAATTGCTTCTCCAATTCGGAGATCCTTTGGTGCCTCAAGGCCACCTCCTCTCCGAATGCCGTCAACCGCTCCTGAAACTCCTGGCTCATCCTGTTCAGCTGCAGACAAAAGCCAAGTAAAGCAGAAGCCGAAAAACCAAAATGGATAAAACAAATAGCGCCCTACTGCTCGTCCCACCAGGCTAGTTCACCCTCCAGCACTTGGACCCTATTGAGAGCCCTAGACTTAGCCGATTGATTTTGGCGAAGGCTCTCTTTTAGTTCGTCCACCCGGGACTGGGTGTCTCCAATTTCTTGACGGGCGTAGTCGAGCTCGTCAGAAAGTCGGGAAACTCGTTCGTTCAACCACTTTAGCAGATCCTTTGTGTTGGTGATTTCTTTATTCAGGCGGGTGAGGTGGTCCTGCTGCCGCCGACACCTATGCTCTTCCTCCTCGAGCCTCTTGCTCCAGTTGCCCTTATCTTTAGCATGGCTGGCTTTCAACTTGTCCCACCTCTTATCAAAAAACTGCTGCATGGAACTGACCTTGCTCTCATGCTCCACCTTGACCTGAGATAGCTCCAGACTGAGCTTCTCGGACTACTCGTGGAGGCCTTGAAGCTCGCTGACCTGCGTTGTGAGTCGAGAGGCCCTTTCTCTCTCAATTGCATTAACCCTGCGAGCCTTCTCGAGCTCCCTTTGGAGGACCGCCAGGGCTCGGGAGAGTTTAGCTGTAAAATACACCCGCTCCTTGAGGTGATCAACCTCTTGGCGGGCCCGAGCCCAAGCTCCAACGGCTAGATGCAAGCACCATTTTAGCGCCCTCATGATTAGGGCATTCTTCAAAAAGGATGGCACATATAAGGAACGCAGTCGAACCAACTGACTAAAAACCTACTTTGGTGCGACGACTTACCCGAGACGCATAATCCGTGGCAATCCTCGTGAGAGCAAGATCATCAATTTCGGGAAGAAGAAAAGCCTCATTCGGCGCCCCGATGTATCTAAAGGCCATCTCGACAAGGTCCTCCGGATAACTCCCTCCTGTCAAGGAACTCTCTCCCCCTTAGAACGCGGACCGCATCAAACCAAAGAACATGGCACTCACCTCCGGGTCGCCTGAGTGGAAGTCTGCGCTCAGGGAGCCAACTTGGGAACCCACGGCCCATGAGGCCTTCAGTTGGCCAGCATCCTCCACCAGAGCCCTCATTTGAGAGGCCTTGGGCATTTCAACTCCGGCGAGGGGAGCCCCGGCCAGAACGTCCCCTTCGCTCGACAGCTCCCCTCCTTCTCCTTCTTCCTCCTCGTCTGCTTCTGCCTCCTCGAACATTCCCCTACCTCTAACAGACTCCTCCAGAACTTTGGCTTCCCCCGGGGCCTCCTGTACCTCGGCAGAAGGCCCTTCGCCAGAAACCACCCCGTGAGATTCGATCACTGGTTCGGCGGGTCCGGCCACCCCTTCGTCGCCCGCTGGCTCTCCCACCAGCAGCATAGGTCGGACCTCGGTAGCTGTAACTACTTCTCCCGCCTCGATCGAAGTAGAGGCCGCTCCCACCTCCACCTGCAACCTCTCTGAGCCACCGACCCCCAATGAGGGAGACCGAGCCGCCCTGACCGCGAGGGTCTCCACGTGAACTGGCATCGTTCCCTCGCCATCATCGGACAAAACGACAACGAGCGGGGAGGAAATTTCAGCAGCCTCCTATGAAACCCCGGCGGCATCCCGATCTTCGCCTCCTGACAGACCCTCCTTCGGCGCTGAAAGATCATGCGCCGCCGAAACTTTGATACCTCCAACCCGCAGCGACGAAGAGCACCGATCATCACCATCTCCCCTCATCCCCCTAGGGCGAGAGCTGGAAGGACGGGACCTCTTTTCGGCCCTATGCTTACCGCTGGAGCCGGATCTCCTGCGTCGCTTGCCCAGCTCCTCCCTCATCTGATCTACGAATGCCGATCTTTCAGTTACAGAGGCGATAAGATTTGCCCATTAATTTGCACAAAACCAAAGATGGATAACAGTAAGCTATTGGCTACGAAGTGATACTCACCGCGAGGATCTAAAGGACTCAATCCAGCCTTGAAGAGAGCATCCTCCGATAGAAGGGCACTGGCCGGAAGCGCTCGACTGCTGCGTAACACGATCAGATCTCTTTTCTCCTGCTCGGTTAACTCCGGGTGCGCTTCTGGATCCTTTATGTATTGTCTCCATACCCGAGGGAAATCCGAGCCAATATTCCCCTCGACTATGAAGAATTGCGATTTCCATTCCTTTATCGATGATGGGTTATCCGAAATCATCTTAAAGGACCTCCGGGGACTGATGTAAGGCCACTCTAAGGCCCTCTCGGAGACCAGGTTGTAGCACACCCTGAACATCGGAAGGGTCGCGGTCACCCTGACACGGCTACACAACAAGATGAATCTGATGAGGTTGCGCCAGCTGTTGGGAGCCACCATGGTGAAGCATATATTGTAGAACTTCATCACCTCCCGCACCAGCGGATGAAGAGGAAACCTGAGACCTGCCCTCGAACTTTCCTCGTAGCAGAATGCTCCATCTCCCAATCCGGATGTTACCCTATCCTCAGCCATCGGGAGCAACAAGGTAACATCCTGGGGGATCTTGTACAGGTGGCGTATCCGTTCCAGATCCGCCAAGGTCACCTCCGAAGCCTGATCACTCGGACTCACCATGTCTTCAATCACAAGAGACGCTGAGTAAGATTGCTATGAAAACGGAAAGACGAAGTTCTCTAAGGGAAAGCGAAAGAGTGCTACAAATAGGGATGGCGCCACGACTCCGTTTTTCCCAAGGGAAACCGCCTCAGGGTGAAGATGAGGCATCTCAACCAAGACATCTGGAACCGCCACTACGGGCACCGTAAAAATTGAGATCTCCTACGTGGCGCTTCCCCAGTTGTTGCCTTTGCTCCTAAGGAACGATGGATCCACCTCGAAAAGGCAAGATAACCACGCAGCATTAATTAGGGCATCATTGCGTGAGCTATCAAATACATGTCCCCCCATACGGAATGCGCCACCTAAGTCTATACTCCCTACGCCCGAACCTACACTTTGAACTAGGGAGTGGGGGGCATGTGTTGAGGGATAAAATTGCCATTGCATTGATAACCGTGCGAAGGGACTAAGATCAGCCCCATCCTCCCGAGCTACCCATAGCTCGGTTCTCCCGAGCAACCCATAGCTTGGTTTCCCCAGCAACCCATAGATCGGTTCTCCCGAGCAACCCATAGCTCGGTTTCCCGAGCAACTCATAGTTCGGCTTCCCCGAGCTATTCATAGCTCGGCTTTCCCGAGCAACTCATAGCTCGGTTCCCCGAGCAACCCCCGAGCAATCCATGACTCGACTTACACCTCCATGGAACTCGACGTGGGAGAGCCTAGGCCTAGCGTAACAGAACCCCAAACAAAGAATCATATCGAGGAGTGGTCTAAGATCTACAATAACGGCCTAGGACCTACGCACTCATCAGATCTCAAGCCATCAGAGAGCCCTCCCAGTCGTCGATCCTTCAACGAACAAGATACGGATCCCACCGGCCTTACAACAGCTTGATTCGAATCATCTCTGTATCCCAACAACCTTCGAACCTTCCAGAAGGCGCTCAAGATCCAGGTGATTGCCTATAAATACGACACTCTCAGATTCTCTCAGGTATGCGCACAAGCCCCCGTACACAGCTCCTGGCTTACTCTCACTCTCACTCTTACTCTCACACTCTCTCTCTTTCACGGCTCATCCTCCTCCTTCTCCACCGTTGGCGTTCCCCACGAGCTCCCCGATTGGCCATCCCTAGAGGGACTCCCCAGAGAGATCCTTCTCCTCATTTCTGTTGATCGTCGATCCCCACTGACTTGAGCATTGGAGGGTCTTCCGCGGAGGGCCACCCCCAATGCTTCTCATGTGAGAACTTCTGTGCAGGTCCACCCAGGAGAAAGCCCGATCAGGAGACCGATCGCGCCCGAGTCGGAAGACAGATCCCGGCGGCAACAATAACTATTCAAAAATTAAAAAATGAATAAAATTAAAAGAAAATTAATCTAATTTTTTATTTCAGTTTTTATATTTTTTTAATTTTTTTATTTTTTTTAAAATAACGCACTTAAGTCCCCAGTAACAGCGCCAAAATCTGATGCATATCGTAGCGCAACGGTTAAAACACCTTAATATCACTAATAGAATAGTGAGAGTAAGGGATCGATTCTATAGGGACTTTAGCGATTAACTTGAAATAAATTTATAATTTAAATAAATAGATAATTAATTATGTAAAATAATTAAGATATGGTCTATCTTATAAGAGCACGGTCCGTACCCATAGATCACGGCCTTCTTTAAAAATAGATCAGTCTAAATTATTTTCACTTAATAAAATTTAATAAAAATTGAACATGAATAAAAATTTTATTTCATAACATTCGACAATGCAAATTAAAATTAAAAAGTTAATTTCTGACATTAAGAAGGATTGCAATAAATATCTGAACCAAACCGGGCCCTTTTCCTCCTCTGCATACGACTCCAAGCCACGAGCTCTTCTTGGGAACAAAGCAACAGACACAACATCCAAGGAAAACCTCCATGATTGCTCCAATGCTCACGGACCGAGCCTTGCAGATGCCTCTG
>UESW01004355.1:867570-907574 GCA_900491605.1 Calamus simplicifolius | reverse complement strand
TACTAATATTTAAATATATTGATAAAAAAAATTTAAAGAGAATTAAATAAATCTACCCGATGACAAAGTCCATAAAAATGGATGAGTCATACAATTAATCGAAACCGATCTCATCCCCTGTCCGAGCAGTCGGTTGAATTTGACGATTCAAACGAGCACCAAACACTACCAAACAGGAACCTACTTTCTATTCATGTTTGATAAAAAGAGAGAATATATAACACCACACAATTAAGCAGCACAAGTTAGGCCCTTGACAACCACCTTTCTGATGTAATGAATAAAAGTTGTCGCCACGATGAGTGCGAGATAAACAACGGATCCACCAAAACTCTTTTAAAGTCATCTTAAAGGTTTGAACTCAATCATCCACTTCAATCCACAACACGAGAGACTAATCACCAGTTTTAAATCACCTTGAAGTAAAGGACGGAGTCGTCCAAGCACCCTTCCATTTTCGTCGCTAAAGCACGTTACTCGTTAATTCTTAAAAACAGCATGAACCCCCGTAACAATGGTCCTATTTTCCTGTAAAACTTGGTACTAAACTGAAATCATACGAGGTAGGACAAGATATATCTAGCAAAATATATAAAAGTGGAGAAATTCATCATAAGGTAAAAAGAAGCTCATTGTGTTTTACAAGCATTTCCAGCAATTACTGATGGAAGACACCAAAAAAACAAAAAAAACAAAATAAAATAAAATAAAACAGATATAAAGGCACCAGGCCCTTGTAGGAGTTTTAGAGATACGTAGGCAAAGCTCACCAATCATTACCCCATGGTTCATGCGACAAAAGCCAGATCAAGCGGAGAAAATAATAAACCACTTTGTAGCTTCAAATCTAAGAAATCTCCATTACAGCTCTCACAAAACTCTGATTTTGTGACACCTTGAGATGCAAAGACAAATTACTTGGGGCCAATGTCCTTCAGTGCACAAATCTGTTCCTCACCCATTGCAGACATCACAGTTACGACCAGATCCTTCCCTTCCGCAAACCCATCTTTGATCTATTTTTGCAATGACAAATTGATGTCAGCAAAACATCTAATTTCAGATCAAATATCTTTATGTGATGAGTTTCTTTACTAAACTGTTAAAATATGATCACATAATCAAATTCAGACAAAAACAATGCATCGATAACAGAACATACTAGTAAACTATAAAAATACAAAATTACTCGTTTTTGTTTAACATACGGATTCAGGCAACCATGAAACAGCACAGGAGATAGGAGCCTGATATGCAGAAAACAAAAGTTTCTCCACCAAATGAATCAGCTGAAAGACTACCCAGTTTAACTCTTTATGGAATGCAAAAGAAAATGGAACATAACCCAATCTGTAGACTATTAAGTCAACACTAAAATAACATTACATTATAGTGATTGCCTAACTAAACCTAGATCTTTAGATTTTGTTCAGAAGTCGCATCTGCTTCAGGTGGTCATGGCTCAAAGTTCAGATTGTTTACAAGTTACATGAATCAGGCACAAATCAGCTTACTTCATGTATAACATGGGCCAACCGGTACACAATTCCCATGTTTCAAGCTCAACTATTGCATATAAGTAACCAGGGAAGTCCACGATGCAAACCTATGATCACCCATTTATAAGCAGAAGGATATGACCAGAAGTAACACTTAAATCATAGAATGCATAATCTGTCCTTAAGTAACACTTAAGGACATTCCACTACATACAGCATACATGTCTGAAAAATAGCTTTGACAGCTAAAATTTGCTTGGAATTCTGCCTTAGCAAAAGATTACAGAATTCCATTTTAAAAAAAAAAAAGAGTTCATAAATAGCTCAATAAAACTTCCCACAATTATGGAGGCGAGACTACAAGTGACAAGGTGTTTGAACAATAATCTATTTTACGGCAAATTTCAATCATTCAATAATTATGAGTTGCACCTTACTTGTGAAAAAATAAATATAAATCAATTCAGATACAAATTGTACCTCAAACATGTTCTTTGTATCCTCAAGCTTGTTTACACTTGAACAACTGACTTTAAATAGAAAATTCTACGATATATTCTGGCCATAAATTACTAGCACAGGCAAGGCAGTATGGAATCGTGCATCATTCATGTGGTCCTATCAAATAAGAGAGATTTTGGTACCCACAACATAGGATATAAAAAAATATCTTACCATTAATACCACCAAAGAATTATTCACAAAATTTAAGCATCAAAAAGATTGAAGTCCAACAATAACGAAATTCAGATTTCCTTTCTATTTTTGAGCTGAAATTTGCAACCATTTACACCTTAATGACATTCTCACACTCGCTTCCCCCCATTCCTACTCCATATTTTTCTAAAATTGAATAAACCATTTTCATGACTTATCGTGTCTCACAATAAAAAGTTTCCATGCTCCTAAAAATGAATATGCATGACTGACCTGAGAAAGAATACTCTCATCAGTTGGGAGCCTGAGATCATCTTTGGTGCCACCACTTTCAGTCAAAAGACTCACCTGCATATGCAATCAATCGTCAATGACATATATGAAGCAAGTAACCAAGACTGTATAACCAAGAAGAAAACTGAGACATACAAAACCATCCTCAGAAATATCAATCAGTTGATAGTCAGTACGATTGACATGGGGAACCTGCAAAACAAAAGCAAACATATCAAGAAATCCCACAGAAAAAAAAAACAATAATTATGATGGTATTGACAGCAATTTGATGCAAATATACTGACATCACAGTTATGAGATGAGGGCACAATATCCTCAAGCTTTTTTGCAGTGAAGATGTCTATTGCAACAAAGTGGCATTTTGCATGACCATGTTTCCCGGTCTTTGAGGTTGAGACCTCCACAACCTGGGAATACAGTAACAGAAAAAAATCACTGCAAAGACATAACAAGAAAAAAAAACAGATAAAGAAAATATGGCAACAGATCACCAAAAAAGATGGCATCCAAAAAAATATAAGTACCTTCAAACAGCCTCCAGCAAAGCACAAATTTTGGAAGAATCACAATGAACAGAAGAGGCATGCATATACGCGCACACACATGTAAATAAGCTCACAAGCATCAAAATACATAATGCACAACGTTTCATACATCTAGTTGACTGACAGTCACATGCCTGTTGAGAATATAACAATAACTGGCATCCTCATAAACCAGATCCAGCAACCACAGCCTCTTGCCCAACGGTTCCAGTTTGCGTTTCCAGACAGGCAATCTCTGCACTGGTTTCACTCACAATAATTGTATAACGCTCCAGAAAAGACGGGTGTTTGGATGGATCCCAAATATCTTTGCAGGCCACCCACTTCAGATGGAACTGACACATGTTATGATAGTAGACTGCTTGCAACATCAATTATTAGACCTTATATTTGAACTCATTACCTAGTATGCCTCGTCGTCTTTCTAGTTCTCGATCTCATTGGTCCAATGGATGATCATAAAAAGTTCCAAATTTAACCAAATAGTTATCTATCCCAAGAAACTATGTGACCAGCGGAAAGGATGAATTTTACTAAATATTAGACAAATTATAGACCACATGATGATAAATCCCCAATCCTCATAGAAGTATTACGATAAGGAACATAGAATTATCTGAAAAGTCACGAAAACGAAAGAAGACTCCAAGCAAGCACAGCGGAAGCGATCGGATGAAATTGAGAACGAACCTTGCACGGCCTCCCTTTGATCACGATGTACCCGTTCTTCCGGATCGCCCCAGCCTGCTGCGGATACGTCTTCGACGCCCCGGCGTCGGCCTTCGACTCGAAGTGGTGCTCCTCGTCCGACATGATCCCTGAATTCAAGAAAAGGAGAGAAAAAGGAAAACAAAGATCAGATCAAATTCGACAAAACCTCGCAGAAATCGATAGATCAAAGAAAAAAAAAATAGAACGGCAGCGATGGCGGCGGTGGAGGAAAAGCTACGGTTTACCTGCGCAGCGGAGGAACGACGGGGAGGGGCAGTGGAGGGGGAAGGCGAGGGGGATGGGCTCTGGCACGGAGAGAGTAGATTCCGTCGCGAGCTAGGGTTCCAATAAAGTTGGCCCTTAATATCGCCTCGCACCGGCTCACGGTGGCCGTCGGATGACACGTGGACGGCCGAACTCGGTAGGCGTTTTTCTTTGCGTTGGAAGTACGCTGGGCTGCGCGTGCGTCGTCACGTCGTTTATTTTGCCACATAAAGTGGGACTCACTGGTATTCTATATTCATGACTCGCACGTGGCAAGCGATCAAATTCGGAATGGGAGTGTGCTGTACGTTTCCTGATTAGAGGATTGGGTTGAGGCAAACGATGCGATGGGGATGACGGGAGTAGTTTTCTAAACCGAAAGAAAACAAAAAATTTTATCAAGAGGGTGTTAAAATAAAAAATGTTATTTTAAATAGTACTTTTTTTCTTTCACACCACAACTCCTCAGTTTGGCTTCGTCAGCAAGGTTACTAACCAAAGGGGTAGAATTATCAAGCGACGATTTTTATATCGAAATCGTCACTCGCAATGGGAGTGACGATTTTATCAGCGCGGACTTAAAATCCTACTGGAACTTAAAGATTTTTGTTTATCTTTCTTTTTTCGCATAATCGTCTAGCAAATCAAAAAAAAAAAATTAATAATAATTAATAATTTACTTATTAGATAAATCAGAATTATTTTTTTATATTATTATCTTATTAATCAGAATTATCTTGTTATATCTATTATCTTATTATATCTATTATCTATAAATAGATATAACAAAAATTATCTTATTATATCAGAATTATCTTTTTATATCTATTATCTTATAGATAATAGATATAACAAGATAATAGATAATAGATATAATAAAATAATTATGATATAACAAATAATTATGATATAATAAAAAATAAAAAAATTTAACAAATGCAATTGCGATAGCAAAAAGTTCATGCCTCCCACTAGAACATATCCACTTACGGGAGCTGTGAAGGTGAACCTAAAATTGCCATTCGATTTTAGATATAAAATCGCCACTCTAAGTGGCGATTTCATTTCTTCTGAAGCGATTTCATTTCTCCTGAAACCGCCACTTCATGTGGCGATTTCAAATCCGCTGGCATGGTAATTAGGAGAAATGAGGTGGAAATAAAAAACGTCATTTCAAATGATATTTTTTACTTTAACATCATTTTTATAATAATTTTGATTCTGATGAGGCCGGTTGACCCCATGGGCAATAAAGACAATTTTTAAATGGCATCCTATCGAGACAGCCATCCTCAGACTTAATTCTTAGGCGGCCTAACTACTCTACTCGGCTTTCTTTTGAAGGACGCAATAGACATTTAATTTCATCCACGAGCATCAAGGCATTTATTGCCTTATTCTCAATTATGGCTGTCACGTTAGCCCCCTTGCATCGGCGTCGGCCTCAACAACGCGGCCTCGGCTTCAACAGCGCTTTAGCGTCGGCCTCGCGTCGGCCTTCTGCAGACGTGCATCCACTTGCTAGGCATTTATTGTCTTATTCTCTCCCATATTTATATCCATTATCTAGGCATTTATTGCCTTATTCTCATTTATGGTTGCCATGTTAGCCCCGGCCGGCGTCGGCCTCAATAGCGCCTGGCGTCGGCGTCGACCTCAACAGCGTCGGCCTCTGGCATCGGCGTCGGCCTCAACAACGCCTGGCATCGGCGTCGGCCTCAACAACGTTAGCCCCCTGGCGTCGGCCTCAATAGCGTCGGCCTCAACAGCGTCGGCGTCGGCCTCAACAGCGCCTGGCGTCGGCATCGGCCTCAACAGCGTCGGCCTCTGGCGTCGGCCTTAACAGCATCAGCGTCGGCGCCTTGGCATCGGCCTCGCGTCTCCGCGTTGGCCTTCTGCCGACGTACATCCACTTAGGCATTTATTGCCTTATTCTCTCCCGTCTTTATAGCATTTATGGCCTCAAAGGCCACGAGCATCCACTGAGCGCTCTAAGGCATTTATAGCATTCTCTCGACTGCCATGTTAGCCCCTTCAGCCTTGGCTTTTTTATTCGGCCATGAACAGCTTCGGCCTCGGCTTTTTCCCTATGGTCTCGGCCTCAACCGCTGGTCTATTCCCCTCGGCCGTGAACAGTGTCATGCACGTGAACAGTGTTACATGAACAGTGCCTTGCACGTGAATAGTGGCATAATTCCATAATTAATGCTCTACGAGAGATAGCTGGCTTCAACTTTAAACGACATCTTCTATCCCAATGGTTGCAGCACCACGTGACTAACCTTATCACCCATTGCTGTTCACGCAGAGCTTCCACGTGGCCCGTCAACCCGTTCTCTTTTGCCAAGATCGCAGGCGGTTACTGCTATACTATGGGTCGTTGCCGATACTTATGGCACACGTTTAGCAGTTTTAGCCAATCTTAACAGAAGATATGATTCGACTGTTATGGATGAAGGGTAAGAGGGACCCCGAACATGTATATAAAGGGCCCGACCCCAACGAGGGAAGGGGACTCAATCTCTACTCTTTCATTAAAAAATTTCTGTTCTCCAAATCGCTGACTTGAGCGTCGGAGGGTCCCCACCGGAACCACCGGTCCATGACTTTTCTTGCAGGGAAGGCTGAAGGGAGACGACCCCTCCATCCACTTGGAAGCCCACGACAAACCTCAGCATGCTCGCCACTCAACACGGTTGATTTTCCCGCATCAGATTGGCGCGCCAGGTAGGGGGGATGTGCTGAAGGAAAGAGAGCTCTGTCTCCCTGACCTATAAGTCTTTGTCCCCTCTAAGATAGCCATGGTGGTGACGTGTGTGCCGAAGGTCCTCACTAGTCATGCCGAGGGGCATCCGCATAGCCCTGAGCAGCAAAGGACCACTCTCTCTCTATGCTCCTCCCTCACCACCAATCTCAGCTGCTCTAATTAACCAGCTGACCATCCTCAATCAACAAGTTCAAGCCTTAAATGCATCAGTTCATGAGTTGCAAAAGTAACGCCGTTGTCCACTCAGCAGCAGCCGATGCCTCTCACATCTTCCATAATAGCTGCACCAGTTAGCCAGCGATTCACCCATGGGAAATCTTCTCATAGAGAAGCTTATCACCATCATGCTTCACCTAAGCACCACCGTGAAGCTTTCAAGAGACTGCGGTCTCCTACCTTCTGCTCGAGTAGCCACTCCTCCCCTTACTCATCCTCTGAGCTATCTGGGAAGGACCCTAATCATGAGATGAAGGGGCATCTGGATGAACAACACCGGTGGCCAGAGGAGCTCAATCAAAGGTTCAATAATCAGTCAAAGGCGGCCATCCTTGGCGGCCTTCCTAAACGGCCTCTTCCTCCACAACGGCCACAGCAGCCCCAAGGATCCATGGAGGCCCAAGACTCCAATGCAGCCTCCAGATCACGGCAGCCCCGGTTTCCTCCACGGCAGCCTCCGAATCCCACGACGACCTCTTCCTCCACGATGGCCCCTCACAGCGGCTTCTGGATCCCACGACGGCCCTTCATAGCAGCCTCTCATCCTCAACGATCAAGCCCCTCATAGCGGCCCCCGAGATCCCACGGCGGCCCAAGAATCCCACGGCGGCCCGAGACTCCACAGCGGCCCCAGATCACAGCGGCCCCAGTTTCCTCCACGGCGGCTCCCAAGTCCATGGTGGCCCCCGGCCTCCACGACGGCTCCCAGCCTCTCTCTCTCTCTTGACGGCCCAAGGCTCCACTGCGGCCCCCAATGTTCACAGAGGCCCTAGGTCCTCCACAGCAGCTGCGTTCCCCAACAGCCACGGTGGCCCAAGAATTCACAGCGGCCTCACTCTCTAGGCGGCCCCCGGCCTCTCCCCGCAGTAACCAAACAAGTGCCAGTTTCGCAATTGCAAGGATACGGCTCCCAGCCGTCTCACTCAACTCCTTTTCCCTCCAACTCTTGCTTCCACCTTGGCTGGGTAAGGTTTACATGCACGTAATATATTCACATAATTGAAGGAAGGTGGATTGTGTGCACGAGGTTGTGTGCACGCGATGGAAATCTGTGCTATGGCTGCTGCATCTTAACGATCGTCTTCCAAAGCTATGCTCGTACCGACTCCTCCCACGGACATCGCCAGCTTTGGCCACCATCCCGGCCACGGTCGTTTGGCCGGATCCACGTATCTCGCATCGGCGAGCGATGATACCTCTGGCTCCCGAGCCCATGCGGAAGCGGCAGCTAATCTCTTTGATTTCAATGGCAATCTTCTCCTATATCAGAGGATGCTTGCATAACATTAGGAAGAATCAATTGGTACACAAAGTTATCAATCACTTCGAGGTTCTTCTTCAGTTGAGCCTCCAGTGCAATGTTCAGAAGCTTCTTGATGTCCCAGAACATATCGACATATCTCTAGAATATCATGGAGTTAAAGTCACCAAAAGCCTTGCTAAAGCATGTCTCGAACTCATCGGAGCCCAAGAGAGTGTCTAGCTCAGCACCGAACTCCACTTTGAAGATCCTTTCTTCGGTGGCACCACTTCTCGCCATCCCCTGTAAATATTCCATCACCAAAAGGATCAGCAGTACAGATCTCACCGTGGGAAGGTTTGATCAGCCTTCTGAATTAACTCCCTATAGAGAAGAAGGAAAAGGAAATGATGTCCACAACATGGAGAATGATCGCTGCAACGCTATGGAGAGAAAAGAGAAGGCGAGCAAGCCTAGTTTCAAAGTCAACTCTAGCAGCTGGAGAGCCATAAAAGTGGCTGCGGTGCATGATTTCTCCTTAAGGAGCTAAAGATTCAGCAAAGTCAGCTCACCAACTAACTTGATTCCTTGGGGGGCAGACCACCAGCGGGCGGAAGCGTTCAAGCCCGCAGAAGAAAAACAAGGGTGCTGTAAGAGCTAAGTATGCTGCACTTAAGACTTTTTCTTTCATTGATGCTTAAAAATGTCACGCAGATCGACTCTGTATCGGCACTCAAGATCGGCTCCGAGTCGGAAACTAAGACCGGCTCCACGTCGGCACCAAAGACCGACCCCACGTCGGCACTAAAGACCGGCTCCGCGTCGGCAACTAAGACCGGCTCCACATCGGCACCAAAGACCGGCCCGCGTCGGCACCTAAGACCGGCTCCGCATCGGCACCAAAGACCGGCCCCGCGTCGGCACCTAAGACCGGTTCCACGTCGGCACTGAAGACCGGCTCCACGTCGGCACCAAAGACCGGCTCCATGTCGGCAACTAAGACCGGCTCCATGTCGGCACCTAAGACCGGCTCCGCGTCGGCACCAAAGATCGGCCCCGCGTTGGCACCCAAGACCGGCTCCACATCGGCACGGAAGACCGGCTCCGCGTCGGCACCAAAGACCGGCTCCATGTCGGCAACTAAGACCGGCTCCACATCGGCACCAAAGACTGGCCATGCATCGGCACTCAAGACCAGCTCCGCATCGGCACCAAAGACCGGCCCCGCGTCGGCACCAAAGACCGGCTCCGCGTCGGCACCAAAGACCGGCCCCGTGTCGGCACCAAAGACCGGCTCCACGTCGGTACCAAAGACCGGCCCCACGTCGGCACCTAAGACCGGCTCCGCGTCGGCACTAAAGACCGGCCCCGCATCAGCACCCAAGACCGGCTCCGCGTCGGCAACTAAGACCGGCTCCACGTCGGCACCAAAGACCGGCCCCACGTTGGCACTCAAGCCTGGCTCCGCGTCGGCACTCAAGCCCGGCTCCGCGTCGGCACTCAAGCTCGACTCCAACGCCGACAGCAAAGATCGTTGGCGCAAAGAAAAAGTCACCTGACGACTCTCAGCTCTCAGGTCACCCTTCGGGGTTAAAGGCTCCTGAGCATGGTCCCACCATAGCAACTCTCGGGTCACTCTTCGGGGTTCAAAAAGCTCTCGACGGCCTCAACTCTGATTCGGCAGCTTTATCACAGCCTCAACGGCTTCACAGCGGCTCTAACTCTGCCTCAATGGCCAATGGCCAATCGAGTAAGACCTTTATCTAAATTATGTACCAGCAACATATTACTTGTCACCTTCAGCCATCAAGAAGCCCCAAGATAACTCAGTTGGGAGAGGCCAACTCCCCAGCTCACAGTTGACGGGCACCTACTTTCAAATTTTATGACAAGTAGAAGACCCAAAGTCAATTCACAGTTAGGAGAAACCGACTCCCCAACTCATAGTTGACGGGCATCCACTTTCGGGCTTTGCATAGGGAGAGGATTACTGGCTGCCAGTCGAGGGTAACCCACTTACCCTCAAACTTTGCTTAAAAGTTTTTTTTTGAACAGGCAAAAAGCATGGCTCCAAAGAGCATGAAGACGTCTACACAAGGCAGCGCCAAAGGAAAAAGGGTTTCCCCATTTGGGAGGAATCATAGTTGAAGTTGATAGGAAAGGGTAGATGCAAAGGTAAAAAGTCCTACACTCCTTTCGCTTAGCTTACGCGGGGCACACAAGCTCAGGAGTGTGGGGGGCATTTGATGGGGCCGGTTGACCCCATGGGCAATAAAGACAGCAATTGTTGGATGGCATCCTATCGAGACAGTCATCCTCAGCGGCCTTCCCGAACGGCTTAATTCCTAGGCGGCCTCGCTACTCTACTCGGCTCTTTTGAAGGACGCAATAGACATTTAATTCCATCCACGAGCATCAAGGCATTTATTGCCTTATTCTCAATTATGGCTGCCACGTTAGCCCCCTTGCGTCGGCGTCGGCCTCAACAGCGCGGCATCGGCCTCAACAGCGCCTTAGCGTCGGCCTCGCATCTCCGCGTTGGCCTTCTGCCGACGTGCATCCACTTGCTAGACATTTATTGCCTTATTCTCTCCCATATTTATAGCCTTTATGGCCTCAAAGGTCATGATTATCCAGGCATTTATTGCCTTATTCTCATTTATGGATGCCACGTTAGCCCCCTGGCATCGGCCTCAACAGCGTCGGCGTCGGCCTCAACAGCATCGGCCTCTGGCGTCGGCGTCGGCCTCAACAGCGCCTGGCATCGGCGTCGGCCTCAACAATGTTAGCCCCCTAGCATCGGCCTCAACAGCGTCGGCCTCTGGCGTCGGCCTCAACAGCGTCAGCGTCGGCCTCAACAGCACCTGGCGTCGGCATCAGCCTCAACAGCGTCGGCCTCTGGCGTTGGCCTTAACAGCATCGGCGTCCGCCTCAACATCGCCTTGGCGTCGGCCTCGCGTCTCCGCGTTGGCCTTCTATCGACGTACATCCATTTGCTAGGCATTTATTGCCTTATTCTCTCCCGTCTTTATAGCATTTATGGCCTCAAAGGCCACGAGCATCCACTCAAAGCGCTCTAAGGCATTTATAGCATTCTCTCGTATTTATGGCTGCCATGTTAGCCCCTTCAGCCTTGGCTTTTTCATTCGGCCATGAACAGCTTCGTCCTCGGCTTTTTTCCTATGGTCTCGGCCTCAGCCCCTTGGTCTATTCCCCTCGGCTGTGAAACAGTATTACATGAACAGTGCCTTGCATGTGAATAGTGCCATAACTCTATAATTAATGCTCTACGAGGGACAGTTGGCTTCAACTTTAAACGACATCTTCTATCCCAATGGTTGCACCCCCACGTGACTAACCTTATCACCCATTGCTATTCACGCAGAGCTTCCACGTGGCCCATCAACCCGTTCTCTTTTGCCAAGATCACGGGCGGTTACTGCTATACTATGGGCCGTTGCCGATACTTATGGCACACGTTTAGCAGCTGTAGCCAATCTTAACAGAAGATATGATTCGACTATTATGGATGAAGGGTAAGAGGGACCCCGAACAGGTATATAAAGGGCCCGACCCCAACGAGGGAAGGGGACTCAATCTCCATTCTTTCATTAAAAAATTCTTGTTCTCCAAATCGCTGACTTGAGCGTCGGATGGTTCCCGTCGGAACCACCGGTTCGAGACTTTTCTTGCAGGTTTTCGGCTGAAGGGAGACGACCCCCTCCATCCACTTGGAAGTCCACGACAAACCTCAGTATGCCCGCCGCTCAACACGGTTGATTTGTCTGCATCAGATTCTTATCCCTTTTTTCTTTAAATGATGGAGTCCGTGAAATGGAAATGGAATCCCTCCTGACTCTTTTTTTTTTTGGTACAAAAGCGGGCGATCACACTAACCTAGTGCGAGTCAGCCTAGAAAGGTCCGAATACAAAAATTGCTGTAAAATAGATGGACAGAGATCGCTTGGCTTCCAATACCACGATCCATCATGCTGGGCCACAAAGGACGCTACCCAGTCTGCCGCCGAATTGGCTTCTCGATAAATATGGCGAATCCGGGTACAGACGACCTTGGAAAGGATGGAACGAATGTCTGTCAGAATCGGGTTTGTAGGATCAGAATGGCAGTTCTCCTTCTGCAACCAGGAAATAACCGCCAAGGAATCACCCTCAATGACAATCCTCTGGGCCTGTAGAGTCCTGACCACAAAAGAAATGCCCGCCCAGGCCGCATACAGCTCAGACATCAAGACGGAGGAGTCAATAGATCCAAAACCTCCCGCTCCCAGAAGCTCTCCCTGAGGGTCACGGACAAGGAAGCCAGAACCAACCGCTCTGCCACGAACACTGCCATCAAAATTGATTTTGACGAACCCTGGAGGAGGGGGATCCCAAGAGATAAGCACCGAATGACGGTTCGCTGCCGAAGCAGCAGGGGATCCCCAGAGGCCAGAGACATCAGAACCAACCCGAGCACAGTCCATGACCAATGAACTGATTTTCCTCATAATTCTGAAAGAAGACACAGGATCGTCCGTAAAAAGAATCTGATTTCTCGATAACCATATATGATAAGCCGTGGCAATCCAACAGCTGCACCTCTGCGAAGAATAACCAACTCACCCTGGGGCAGGTAAAGATAGCATGATCTGAGGATTCGTCTTCCTCCCTACAAAACGGACAGCATGGATGAATCGCCAGACCTCTTCTAGAAAGAAGAAGACAAGTGGGAAGGCAATCCCACAGAAGCTTCCACATAAATAGCTGCACTCTGGGGAGGGTGGGAAGCTTCCAAATCCAATCCGCATCAATCGAACGCTGGGACCCGGTCTGAAAATCATCATCAATCCTTGATTGGAGCCCTGGAGAGACATGATTTCTGCCACAATCTGGAGTCAGAAGAGCAACCTGGGATAATGGGCATCAGCAGAATACGTCTGGAAAGCTCCAACCCAAAGAAACGGGTCACAGAGGGGATATGCCAGGCAGGGGGATCAGAAGAAATCAGATCCTTAACCGAAGGTTATAAGGGATGTCAATACTTATAAAAGAGGGCCATCGTGAGAGAGGAATATCCGAAAACCAATATCCTGAATAACATCTATAGATGATCCATCTCCCATTATACACGTAACATTACCCCTGATAGCCTGACCAAATCTGCAAACTTCCTTCCAAAAGGAGGAGCAACCACGTGGAGGCCTGATATAAGAATCCGGCACCCATCCACCATACCTAGCACGCATAATAGTACTCCAGAGACAGTGCGGCTCCAGAAGGAATCTAGAAGCATGTCTGGCAAGGAGGGCATCCCTTCTAACATCAGAGACTGGATCCCAAGACCACCATCTTGGATAGGCATGCAAACAGTTTCCCAATATAAAAGATGCATACCATGACCTTCTTGCGTAGAAGCCCACAGAAAATCACGGAAACTTCTCTCAATCCTCTTAAGACAAGTAACAGGAATAATAGAATTAGACAGAAGATACATGGGAAGGGAGGAGAGGACCGAGCGTATGATAATAATCCTGGCCATCATCGAAAGGCCAGTAACCTGCCACCCCTCCATACGCTGATGAATCCTCCTCTCAAGCTCGATGTAATCAGAACAACGGGGACGTCTTCCTGTAATAGGAATCCCCAAATACATCAATCTGTCTGCCTGAGTAGAAATTCCTGATAAAGAAATAATGGCTTCCCTGATAGCTCTAGGAGTCTTCGGCTGAAACATAAAGTGGATTTTAGAAAATTAACCTTCTGGCCGAAGCCTGACAATATCTCTGGATAATAGAATAGAAAGACGACGCATTAACAATAGAAGCCTGGCCCAGTAGAATGCAGTCATCCGCAAACAGGAGATGAGATACTAAGGGGCCCTCCGCTCCAGCCAAATAAGGGACAATACTCCGATCTCTCTGCGCCTGATGGAAAGCCCGAGACAAATCATCCACAGCTAGAATAAACAGCAAAGGGGACAAAGGGCAACCCTGTCGGATCCCCACAGTAGAGTGAAAGAATCTGGTCGAACTACCATTAATAATTATAGAGAAGGACGGCGTCTGAATGCATGCCATAATCCACTCAATGAACAAGTCATCAACTCCAAACTCTGTAAGAGAGCGACGCAAAAAGGCCCAATTCAGTCTGTCATAGGCTCTCTCCATATCAAGTTTAACAGCCATTAGACTTCTCCTGACCGAAGCTCTCTGTAAATCAAACATAAATTCCTGGGCAATGAGAATATTATCAGAAATAGAACGCCCTCTAATAAACGCCCCTTGTTCTGCAGAAATTAGGCGAGGGATCACCAGAGCAAGCCGGCGAGCCAAAAGCCTAGCACAGACCTTATAGAGCGTAGTGCATAGACTGATGGGCCGAAAATGCTGAGGAAGGGAGGCATCAGGACGCTTAGGCACCAGAGAAATAAAGGTCTGATTCCATTCCGCTGGAATTTGTTTAGCCAGGAAAACAGACTGAATTGCCAAAACCACCTCCTGACCCACAATGTCCCAATAATGACGATAAAAGAAAGGCGGAAACCCATCAGGCCCAGGGGCCTTATCTGGGCCAAGGTCCCAAAGGGCCGCCCTAATCTCATCCGCAGAAATTGATCTGGCCAACATACTGTTATCTACTGAAGAGACTTTCACAGAATCAGAAACCGGAGTAACAGGCCCTCCCGCACCAGAAGAATCAGTCCATCTTGACTGGAAAAAGTGAAGAATCATCTCCCTAATAGATTGGGAATCCTCCTGAGAATTGCCCTCTTCATCAACTAATCTCCGAATCCTATTGGCAGCACGCCGCTTCAGGGTTGCCTGATGGAAAAATCTAGTATTACGATCACCATCACAAATCCACTGAGCCCTGGATCGCTGCCACCAATAAACCTCCTGCTGACGAAGAAGAGAATGATGCTGAGCAAGCTTATCCCGAAGAGAAGAGAGGTCCGAGGCCTGCAAACATCCGTCCTGATCTTCCTTAGCCTGAAGAGCGCTAATATCGCTTTCAGTCTGTTCAATATGTCTGACCAAATCCCCCAACTCCACTCTACTCCATCTGGATAATCTATCCTGGTCATCTTCAGACGGCGAGATAAACGATAAACTGCATTACCCCTGACCGGGAGATGCCAGATGTGATGAATAATAGCACGAGCAGCTGAATGGGCAGACCAAAACTGCTCAAATCTGAACTGCTTGCGCTGATGCTGAACAATCTCCGTAGAAATCAAATAGGGCAGTGATCAGAAGCAATTCGAGGAAGATGAGAGACAGTAACCGCAGGGAACAAATGAAGCCACTGAGCTGAAGCCATTGCTCTATCCAGCCTCTCCCAAACACGAGCTGAACCCTGCCGATTATTACACCAGGTGAATTGGGGACCAGAGTATCCCAAATCCATCAATCCAGCAGAATCAATGAAAGATCTGAATTCAGTTATGTCAGCAGAGCCAGTAACTCGTCTACCCCCTCGTTTCTCACTAGGCTCCGTAATGCAGTTAAAGTCCCCAGCAATAACAGAAGGAATACCTTGGTCAAGAAGGGATCGAAGTTCAGACCAGAGATACCTTCTCTCCCTATAGTCCGTACTGGCGTAGACACCGATAATAGCCAAGGCTCAGAAGCACCTTCAGAGACAATCATACTATCTGCTGATTACACTGATGGAAAGCATCAATCGTAACCGCAGTGGAACGCCAAAGAGCCAGCATACCTCCAGACAACCCTTCAGCCTCCATGGCATACGAGGACCATGAACGGGCCATTTGCTTACGAAACCGAGCCAAGCTCTCACCCGAAAGTCTCGTTTCCAAAAGGACACATATATCAAACTTATGCAGCTGCAACAATCTTCCAAAAGAGGAACGAAAGGATGGCTTTCGAGCACCTCTGACATTCCACAGAAGGATCTTCATTTACAGACTAGGAGAAGTTAGGACCCCTCCATGGTCCTCCAACATAATGCTGTCAGCAATACCCCCTGCCAATGGAGGGAAACATCAGACTGAGGATCTGAATAGCCCAGAGGCCCATCCATCTCCACAGAAGAACCAGATAATACGGAGCTAGGATCCTGGCCTACAGGACTTCCGTCAAACACATTAGCTATAGGCCCAGAATCCTGGATAGGCTGCCCCCTTGACCGATCAAAATCACCGTTCTGGCCGGATAGGGATAGTTCAAGTCCGATACGAGAAGGAGCAGCGACCCCCCCTTTTTTAATCACTGAGGCCTTTCCTTTTTCCTTCCGGAGCTCCGATTTAGGAAACGACCTAGGAGACATTGACACCTCAGGTCGGCCCGCTTCAAGGAACCCGGGAACCCATCCCTACAGTCCATGCAACCTTCATCAACCACCTCCAAATCAAGAGAGGAGAATGGATTAGAAGTCAAAACTCCATTGTTCAGAGGAGGCTCCCTGGCACAGTCGTTTCTCACTGGCTGCTGCTTCAGAGACATAAGTTTCAATACGGCACTCGCAGGCACAGCACCAGTCTTCAAAGGAACAGGGGAAGTCTTCTTCCCCGACTGTCTCAAAGCAACTCCAGAGCCTCCAGCAGACGGATTTGAAAGAGTTGCCTTCCTTCGAGCCATCTTCACCGGAGACTTCCAGCCTTCACCACTACCCTCAGCCCTTAGGCGAAGCCCGGCCACAGTAGAAGGGGAAGCAGATGCGAAGGCTGCGGAAGACTCCGACACATTCGAGCGAGAGCTTCTCCTTCCTTCAGACTGAGAACCCGGAGCTCCTCTCCTCTGTCTCACAGCTGCAAGCCATGGACCAAAAACAGAATCCGAAGCCTGAACCTCCTGAGCCGACGAGAGCGAGCAGGGACCTCCCAGATGGATCGAACCGCATCTCCAACACAGCCCATGAAGGTTCTCGAAAGAGAACTGTTGCCAAAACCTCTGGTTGAGGCCTTGCACACGAGCTCCAGGGCGAAGAGGGCGAGATAGATCAATCCTCATGCAAACCCGTGCAAACCCTCCTCCTCTGTTTCTCTCCATGGTAGCAGCATCGGAACAAATGAATTCCCCCGCCATAGCCAGAATTGGTTTGAGGAATTCATCTTTCCAGAACTCCAGGGGGAGGTTCGGCAGCCGAACCCAGACCAACGCCACCGGGACTGAGTCCACTGCCGGAACAAAATCCGGCCGCCAACCCTCGATACCAATGACCTGGCCATTGATAACCCACGGCCTTTGCAACACAAGCTCCCGAGCTTCGGGAGATTCAAAACGGAACACATGACACTGGAATGCCATGCTGGTCGGAACGATCTCACCTGGAACTCCGGCGCGTCGGAATTCTCTGAGAAAAGCTTCCGCCGGAACCCATCGATTGTATGAGCGAGCAATAACAGCAGTCTTCATCCATCCAGCAACCTCCTCAGCAAGCTCCGCAGCTGGGAGGGACACTACCTTAGGGAAGGCAGTCTCTAATCTAGCCACAGCGGCCGGCGACGGGGACGATGCCACCCATACAAACCCTCCTTCCGCCGCTGCCCTGCCGGAAGCCCGGCCAGCTTCTGCCGAATCCGAAGCCATAGGAAGAGCGGAGAGGACAACAAGGAACTGCTTGACCACGGCGAAGACTCGACGACGCCGATCGCCGAAAGATCGGGACGAAGCAAAGAGGAGCACGAATCTTAAAGCAGCAAGGCAGATAGAACCGGAGCTAAAGCCGCACGATTATTAAAGCATCTTTCATACCATTCTTGATCATCCTCCTGACTCTTTAAACGCGAGACGGATTTTATTTTATTTCTCTTTCTTTTATAATTGCTTGCCGATGTAGAAATAACATGCAGTAGGCACCACAATAGTTTTTATTTTTATTTTTAAATTAAACATAATTTTTGGCCGCAATTCTGGTTAGGAGTAGGTGCAACTTGGATCGGGTTTAACCTGAACTCAGCCCGCTGAATCCGATTTACAGCAGTATTTAAACTCATGTTTGCCCAATCCGAACCCGAAAGACCTGGGTTTAACCCGATCCGATTTGCAATTGATCCAGGTTAGGATTGACCACAACCCGAATCCGAGATAACCCAAACCTGAGGGTTACCCGAACGGGGTAGCTTATCGGCACCGAATTTTTTGGGACGCTGAAGGCTGGGTCGGACAAGATGGCCAACTTGAGGACGAGAAAGGCAAGGCCATCGGTCGCAGGCGACGAAAAGGACAAATATAAAGGCGGATCATCCGCATATTTTGTTTCACTTCCCGTCTCCTCCTCTTCTTTGTTTACGGTACCTCATCTTCTTTGTTTCATGTAAGACTTTTTTAATATAGTATTAAAGCCTCGAGTCCAGCTTATGCGTTCGGCAAGGGATTTTATTTTTCCGTCTTTGGGATCCATAATTCGGTGTTTATTTACTTTGAAAAAAGCATTTTGTTTTTTTTTTTTTTCTCGTCAACCCGAATTCCAATCCGAAACTCAACCCAAACCCAATTTTTAAAAATAGGGTTAGGGTTGAGGTTTTACAAATAGAGTTAGGGTTAGGGTTGATATTTTATAAATAGGATTAAGGTTAGGATTGAGAAAAATTCGAGTTTCATGAGCCTGAGTTGCACCCATGATTAGGAGACATCACTACAGCCTCAGGTGACGGAGTAAATTACCACTTCATTGCTGAGGCACAGAGAGAGGGCATCCGCACTTTCTCTCTCTATTAGCTAAAAATTTTTGCCACTAATTTTATATATTTAATTTTGATTATAATTAAATCCAGCTATCTAAATGTGGGTTAAGATTAATAGACCACCAAAGAAGGATGAGATTTTCTTTGGATTCTTTTGCCTTTCAGGTTTTGCCTTTCAGGTCATGTAGGTACAAAATTGACATCCAATCAACTGGTTCTCTCCTTCAGTCTGATTATTCTAGGATTTCTTCAATGAATGATTGGTTGCCTTTTTCGTCGGTCAATACAGAAACGTTTTTAACGATCAGCATATTTGAAAGATTTGGTGTAACTAAAATCTAAAATGAATAAAAATAAAAAAATAATATATTTTTTTCAAATACAGTTAGATCTTTGATTATTATTATTATTGCATGTTTATGCATTTGCAAAGTCTAATTTGTATTCATTTATACCTGCTAAGGTCAACACAACTTTTTGCATTGAAATATTTTTGAAAATTTTCAACTCTAAGGGTATTAGGGTTGGGAATGTATACATATTCGATTTTCGAAATTTTATGTTGCTTATGGAGCCCATGTAGCTTCCATGCCCTAATTTTGGAAATATAGCATGAACGACATACATAATGGTTGGCATTAGAGTATCGGTTATATAAAATAAGGTAGATTAGTGTCTTGGGGAGGGAGAGGGAGGACCGCATACTTTGGAGAGACCCTAAATTTTATTTTAAGTCAACTAATTTTTTTTTAAATCATCTAGACAAAACCATTCCTAAAGTACACTTAGCCTAAAAAGCTTAATAGTCTAATTCATACAGTCAGTTCAAATTATTTTCTATTAAATATGCATGTGATGGCATCTAAATGCTATTTATAGTATGAATACATGTTTTAAAGTAATAGTCATATGAAACTGTGAAATTTTAAGCTACCATGGGATTTGCACTTTCCTATATAAGCAAATCGATAAATTTTATCCTTATAGTATAAATATAGGTTCTGATAGATAAATTTTATGCATGCATCATATATTAAAAGGAACCCTCATGTGCTTTGTTATTTACCATATGTTTTTTAGTTTAGTTTTGGCATGTGTTTTCAAAATCTAATATAATATCAAACTGCATAGGTGGCCTACAGTTATGAGGCATAAGAATGGTTTAGGTTTTGTACTATTTAAGGTGCACCATGGAAGGAAGTTTTACAAGACATCATTTAGTAGGAGATATTTGGGGGGACAAATCAATGCTAGCCATCTATATGATAGTGATTATTTATCATTTTTTGAATTGAAGGATATATTTAAAGAGTATAGATATGTGGTAAGAGATTTCATTTATTATAAACAACCTATTCTCAACTAAATGCAAAATTTATATTAGTAACTGGTGATGCATAATTGATATAGATGCTTAAAGAGCATAGGTAGATGTCTATAAGTTGTATTTACATCGAGCCTTAAAGGGCATCTCAATCATAGGTAGGGCCAAGTATATCCACTATTTTTTATAATAGTAATCAAAAAGGGGTTGATGATGGTGATACCCAAAATGTTGAAGGTGAAGGTGATGTTGCTAATGGTGTTGGTGAAGATGAAGTTGACCAGAAAAGCAATAATATAGGGATGAAGGTGATAAAGAAAGCAATGAATATAGGGATGAAGGTGATAGAAAAAGCACTTAGAGCAATGAGGATAGCTCATATGGATTGGATGAAGGCAACCAAATTGTTCTGGAATATAAAAGGAATTCATTGAATGAGAATGATAAAGATAGGATCTTTTGGAAAGATGTAATTAATAGTAATTAGAACCTCCCAAATGCTAATGTGCAAAAAAAAAAAGAAGAGAACACAAGGGGAAGCAAAAAAGTCTATATTATGTACTGATAATGTACCTTTAAATGTAAACTAAGATGTCAGTGACGGTGACTAGTTGCACTCCCCTATTGGGCCAGCAGATAAGAGTCAAGATGGTCCATGAAAGAGTAGGAGTGATGAGTTTATGGAGGATAGGGATATGGATAACCTAGTGTTATCATTGGAAATAAAGTTTAGCTTTGTGGTTGTCTTTAAGGCTGCTATAAGTGAGTATAACTTACAAAGATAAAATATATGAAGTTTGTCAAGAATGACCCAGACAAGGTTATAGTTGTGTATAGCAAGGGTATGGTCGGCAGGTTTATGACTCAAAAGTGAGAGGAGAGCAAACAGTTTAGACAAAGTCATATTACGTTGAGCAAACTTGCACTAGATCTTATAAAAATAGTACTATGACCTCTTGATATCTAGCTAAGAAATACCTAGAGAAGTTTAGAGTAAATCTTACATGGTCTATCCTTGCAATGCATTAAGAACTAAAAAGGACTTGAGAGTTAATGTGTTATCACACCAAATGTATAGAGCTAAGAAGAAGAATTTAAAAGTAATTGAAGGAGAGTGTGAGATGTAGTATGGTAGATTGTTGAACTATTGTGAGACCTTATTGTAGTGGAATCAAGGGAGTTGTATTAAGTTGAAGGTAAACAAGCTAGTTCAAGAAGCTCCTGCAATCTTTCAAAGCGTGTATATTTCTCTTGATACTATAAAACTAAGTTCAAAGCAAGGTGTAGGCCACTAATAAGGTTAGATAGTTGTTTCTTAAAGGGTCCTTATGGAGGCCAGCTGTAAGTAAGGATTCAAATGATATATGTCCTATAGCCATAGCTATAGTTAAGGCCAAGACTAAAAATTCTTGGGTTTGGTTTCTTGAAACTCTATTGGTTGATATTGGAGATTCAAAACAACATGGTTGGATATTTATATCGGACAGGCAAAAGGTATAAAACCTTATTAGTTACTGTTATTTATCTTTTATATATTTTTCAAATATTTTTATCTATGAATATAATATAATAATTTTTACATATAAGGTTTGTTACTTGCTTTTCATCAAGTCATTCCCTTTGCAAATCATAGATTTTGTGTAAGGCATCTATATGCCAATTTTAGAGATAGAGGGCATAAGGGTAAAGCATTAAAAGATCTACTTTGGATTGCAATTTTTGCATACACAAAGAGAAAGTATAAATTTGCAATGAAGAATTTGGAGAGTACAGATAAGCCTACCTATAAATATTTGTGACCGATAGATCTTTCAATTTAGTGTAGAACCATCTTTAGTTATAGGGTTAAGCGTTACTTGATTGTGAATAAACTAAGCAAAAGCTTTAATGACTACATTATGAAGGCAAGAGATGAGCCAAATTATGACAATGATTGAAATGATAAGGAGGTTGATGAAGAGATACCAGAATAAAAGAAAAGGGATGAGCAAGTGAGAAAATGATATTTGCCCAAGAATACTTAATAAAAATATTTCACTGGTAACCATAACTAGTGCTTAAAAAAAGTTGAACTTCATAAACTAATATAGTTTTTTTAAAAAAAAATGCTTCCGTGTACAATGCTGTTGCACCCTTGGTTGCACTCTAATATAGTGTTTGAAACTGGGGATAAAAGGGGATATCCTCTGGATATCCCTTCTTATTCTCAAAAGTCATAACTATAAGGGATAGCTGGAAATAAAGTTAACCAAAGGGATAATCTATGATTAACCATGGGATATCCCCTAGAAAATGCAGAAATAGCTGGTTATCCCTCAAATAAGAGAAAAAAAATTATCCTATAGATTTACCTTTTTACATTTGATATGATCAATGGGATAACCAAGGATATCCCTAGGGATAACCAGAGGATAAACTTTATCCCGTACACTTATTCATGGATAATATTTTTTTTATCAAACACTATCTAAGACTCCCTCGGTGCCTTGTGCTGATCCCTTGGTTGCACTCTTGTGAAAGCCATGAAGGAAATGGTAACCGGTAAGGAAAACGAAGAAGATAGCAACCTGCTAAGAGAATGGAGGAGATGATAACTCTAAAAGAGACAACTTTGATGAAAAACAAACCTTTAGTAGAGTGCAACCATAGAGCGAGGCAAGAATCCATGCTTCTATTGATTTAGCCAATTATGAAAGTTAAATAATTAATAAAAAAAAGTACCACAGCAAAATCCAATATCATTGCCAACTCTTAATAATAAATATAATTTGATCTGATCCAGCCACTGTAAGTGCATACAGCAAAGCAATTAACAGTGTTTGGAATTTTTTTCCCAAAAAAATCGACTTATATATATATTCCATAGTTGGAAGCCAAAGATAGAAGGTAAGATGGAATTCAGATCAATATTATCTTTTTTATGATCCATTGTATGATATTCCGAGCAACCAAAGAAAAAAACAGAACATCTAATGACTCTTCCTTGCTCCCAAAGTGCATAATAGCAAACAAATCAACATAACGATATTGTCAACCGTGCATCCGTACTTAGCAAAAGCTATTTAAAATTACATCCAGCTAACGTACAAGAGCACTGAAAGAGAAGCAAAGCACCAGCATCTTCTTGCAATATCTAAAGATCAAGTGCATGTTATACATCACAAAAGTGTACAAGATGTGCCTAGAGCTGCAATGATCTGTCACAAAAGATCGTATTTACTTTGAGGACGGACCGGCAAAGTTATCCAGCTGGTGTAAATATATCCGAGGAGCCTCCTCTCTGGCGCATGAAAAGAATATTAATAAGCTATTAATATCATAAGCAAAGCATGATCCATTCAAGAGAGCAGTGAAAATAAGTCTGCCAGTTCATCAACTATGATTCCATGCTTTCTGGTTATTAAGGTGCTCGTCAAAGTGCTGGCTCAGCTCGTACTTAGAGATTTCAATTATAAGATGAAGGTGTCCATTAATAATGCTTAAACTTGGATGAATAATTTACCTCACTAGTTGCCTTTTCTTGACAACCCCAGCAGGTATCATATGATATTGATTAATTTAGTTTTTACAAATCTTTGCCATGCATCGATTGATATTGAACAAAAAATAATTAAATAATAAAACAGTCAAGTGGTATAAAAATTGCTTCTTCACATGCAACACATACAGATCATTTGCTATATTAGATGGTGATGATAGCAATTGAATTAGAATATGATACCGTATCACTGCTATTTAAATTTGAGAAATTGATGATTTGATCATGTGTAATAGCTTTATTGCTTTCTTCTTTTAACCAATGGACTAACTGCCATATGCAAGGGAAAACAATTTTTAAAAGTTTAATATGCAACTAATAGCACACAAATATACCTCTATTACACAAAGCAAGTGAATATTAGAAATTCACAAATGAACTCAAAATCAGCGTTCCTAGGCTCACAAAATCTAACTTTGCAAATTTTTGATTTTAAAAGAAAAATCAACAAATCGGACTTACATGAATTTCGAATTTCGAAAATTGATATATGGAGATGAGGTGAACTAGTTATGAAAGAGAGTAAGGACGATACACTCACACTTCATTTGCTTCCTGGAATGTATAGCTGGATGCAACAGCCAAAAGCTGACCACTATTGTTATATGATAAAGATGCCACACTGCCAGGATATCTTTGGAGCTGAATAAAGACGAACAGTGTCAGCCTCTTCCAAGGGAAATATTAATAAAAAGATTTATAAAAGGAAATGTAAAAAGAGTGGTAGAATAACGATGACTGATAAAAGTAGAAAAGCATGGTTTTCAATGCATATGCAAATTTAATTTTTCAAGTGGATGCACCAAGGGAGAGGCAAAAAAAAGGCATATAGGCTCAAAAGGCGAACTTTAAGTTGACAGCGAAGTGCATGATATGGAAATCTCACAAAGATGATGCACATATATGTGAAAAAAAGGAATAGGAACTAAGATGAATTTAGATCACTGAACATCTAAGCATTGTTTGATAGAGATTCCCAGATGATTAGTGGTTAATTGAGATCAAGATCCATAATGAGTATGCATTTAGTTTCCTATGAATAAGACGTTCATCCATAAAAGTAAAGAACACAGTGCTGAACTTAGTGTTATAAATTCAGCATGCTCAAATATGTTGGTAAGATTTTGTTTCTCTACATTATTCGCCTGGACACCTTAATATCCATGAAAGTATGCACTAATGGATTTTCATGATTGGAACAAGCAAAACAATGCAATCCATGGCAAACTTTCTAGAAAATGAACCAGCATCCATTTTTTTATTAGAAAATCAAAATGTCTTTCCCACCCAAAAACAGGAGAATATAAATGTTTTGATAATCATGCATGCATGTATATGGAGGATTCCATGCCCCACACCATCAAAAACAGACCACATTACCAATGACAGAAAGAAGGATACCTCAAACAATCTCTTCCTGCTTTGAGCATCCCAGATAATAGCATATCCTTCATTATCTCCAGTAATAAACGTATCATAGCTGCAAAAGCACAACTCGTCACATTTTTCCTGGTCCACGGATAAAAATATAATTTTACAATAGGAAGAAAACTAAAGGCATACCGCGGATGGAATCCAATATCATTTACAGAAACCAGATGATATCTTCCATTTTTTGATTTTGGATGACACCGGAAAACACATCTGTCACAGTATTTCAGATGTAAATTTAATGGAGCACTAACTATAATGCAGTAATAACTCAGGAACTCTTTTGCTCTTTCATGAGCTTTTGGACTAGCTATATGTGTCCTAATTCAAAATGTCCATAACTAAGGACGTACCAATATGACCATCTAATGGACTGCCATGGTTCCATATAAAAATAGATTTCTAGAAAGAGAATCCATGAGTTAGATAGCAAGTTTTCATCCATAAAAACTATAACAGACATGCCATTTACAGTAATAATTTTATCTCTGTTGCTAGTAGCATTTGAGCCATGAAAGATATGTGGTGAGTGACTAAACTGATGCTGTTATCATGTAATCTAAGACATCTGGATAAGCAGGAAACAAAAACTAACCCCATGTCATGTGTTTTTGTAGTGTCAAAATACTCCAATGCAACGCATCCATCAATGGATCCAACAGCATAACCTGCAATTAATGGAGAAGTCAGCAGATGCAGAATTTGAACAAACATAGCCTTGTTCCAGAAATGAAAAGGTAGAAAACTCCTAATATTACTGATCAAGGAGCGGAAGTAGGCGAAAAATCTTCTAAATAAAAAGGGTAGTGCACAGCTAAGTTAGAAATTCAACAAAATAATATTTTTCTACTTCTCCAAAATAGATTCCTATACCAGTACTGTAACACCCCAAGCCTACCTGCTAACTTAATTAACTTGTTAGCGGCTAAAACCACGTGGCCCAAAAACTCGACTGAAAGTTAATGGATAGCAAGTGAACTTGAGTTACAAGCCATAACACTTTCTTTCCCATCCAATATGGGACTATTTTTTCGGGTGTTATAAGTACAAAGAAGTGATTGAAACATGTAGAAGAGAAAAAAAAAAGTAGGTAAACTAAAAATTACATGGGATGAAGTAATAAAGGAAAACTTAATATTTTTACATTATACAAAAAAGTATGGCTTTAAACCAAATAGAATTAAAAAAAAAGATTCATATAGCTGACATCAACTAGTTTGGGATTAAGGTTTTATTATTGTTATTATTATTATTGTACTTTTACAAAAAGAAATTTAAATCTCATTGTACTTCCATGAGAGGAAATCCAGATTCATAATACTTTTTCTTGTTGTTATGTGTATGCAGGTTTTAGTCGTAAGGTTGAGAAGCATCCATGCCATCATTTCAAAGAAATAGAATGGCCCATGCAGTTTTTATGATATCAATCAGTGAGAATCATAGCAAAAAGGAAACAATTAATTACTATAAAACAGGACTTGATGGGCAAAAAATACCTTGGTTGCTAGAAAATGAGCGAACACATTTTACATGAAAGTTTGCAGAGGATTCTTTTGATTGAACAGGTCCTTTCAGGTTTCTCAAGTCATACACATTTACTGCTATTCCAACAGCTGCTAATAGATAAAACCCACATAGTGACATAGACCAGACATCTGAATCTCCAATTCTTGTCCATCCAATACTGGCATTTTCCATATGCACATCCCAAAACATGAATGTCTTGTCAAGACCTGCAGTAATAACTTGACCTGCAAGCCAATATCCTGTCAGCCAAAACTGATGATATTTAATAAGGTATGTAGCTAATTCTTTATGTATTAAAGCATCTATCAAAGGCCATAAGATTAGGCACAGAACCTGGGTCGAAAGCAATGATATCTCAGAATAGGCCCAGCCAGACAACCCAACAGAAAGTGCAACCAAAATCTGGGGATATAACAAATATCAGAGGAGCTTCAGATGCCCAAATGGGGAATAGGAGCTCCCAGAATAAATATATTACAAGGAAACAGCTAGGAATTTGGTACAGAAGCAAAGCAGGTGCAGCACATATGGTAAAAGATTGTCTTATGAAGAGTTGGATGTACCACCCAATTCTGAAACATTAAAAAATAATATATTTTCCGTAACTATCATTTGTATATAGAGACCTGGGAGTGCTTTTGGAGATTTGGATATCTGGCCAAATATTTTTTTCTTTGTTGTCACATAAGTAGGTTTTTTATTGCACTGTAACTTGTTTTCCCCCCTTCAGAAATAATACAATGCGTGCCATGAGGTTAGAGTGCCTATAGTATAGGTTAGTTATATACCAGTTTCCTCAGAATATTCGATACAGGTAACTGAGTCATCATGCTTTCCCACTACATCTTGAGCCCCTGAACACAAATTGTACCTGAGGATATTCGTGTACAAGAACGAAATGAATGTGAGCTTGCTAAGAATCATCAAACTAGACGTAACGAAATTGTACAGGAAACGGATACTTTACATAGCTATTTCCCTACCATATATAGATTCCAGGGAACAACTTACCTACCAAAAAAGCTTACCGATAGTCTTGACTATAATTTCGTTTTCAGGAAAGACTTGCCACTAATACATCAACTTAAGAATTCCTACCATTGCAAGAACCACGTATAGGTGGGGAGGTCAACAAGGAAAGTCCAAGTCAAGCACATTCAAATTGTCAATAAGCCCCGCCAAGCAACCCAATGTATAACAATATAAATCAACCAAGAGTAGACTTTTGTCATAAAAATCTATCATCCAAATAAAGCCCTGATAACTTTGATGCATGCACAGAATCTATACATGATATTTCAGTCTATATTTAATCCAAGAGATTACATTTACAGGAATGATGGAGTAAGAAACAACACTTAAAATTATTATGCATAAGGGTTAAAGAAATACAGAAGAATATAAGTCAAGCCCTAGGTATTCCTAGGGAGGCCTATGGCTATCAACAAATCGGGGAAGGTGCAAATGGCAATACTGGTTGAGAAGCTCATTTCCTCCACTTAGAACCATACATTTATAATTCCCAAATGAAGGGTTGGTTTTGTTGACGCTCGATCACTTGAATCAACCGTCGGGAAAAAATTCGTTTGCTGGTGGCCTTCTCCGGAGCGGATGGTCTGCAAGAAGTCCCGGACCGGAGGTTGCTCCGGTGGGGACCCTCCGACGGTCAAGTTAGCAACCGAGATCACAACAGAGAGAGCTTGGAGAAGCTCTGGAGAAGAAGAAGGCTCCGAGTATCGGAGGTATTCTTAGGTTAGAGAGGGTGTGAGCAGGCGTACTATTTATTCTGAATTCTCTTACCCTTTTATAGACCTTCAGTACCCGTCTGGGATCAGCCACGTGGAGTTCGATGAAGAGGAATGTCTGTTGAACTTGTAGCGATTACGTGAACAGAGCTGATTGGTGGGCCTGGTCCCATCAAGCACGGGTCTAACGGTTGGTGGGCCTGGTCCATCAACTGCGCGGGTCAGACGGTAGGTGGGCCTGGCTCTATCGGGCTACGCAGGCCAGACGGTAGGTGAGCCTGATCGTGTCAGGCGCGCAGGCCAGGCGATTGGTGAGCCTGATCTTATCAGACGGCGCGAGCTGCCTTGAAGAAGTCCGGGCCGCTAAGGCCGACTTGAAGAAGTGCGGGGCCATCGAGGCCGCCTCAAGAAGTCGGAACCACTAAGGCCGACTTGGAGAAGTCCGGGGCCATCGAGGCCGACTTGAAGTGCGGGACCGTCGAGGCCGCCTCGAAAGTCGGGGCCGCTGAGGCCGACTTGGAGAAGTCGGGCCGCTAAGGATCGACTTGGAGAAGCGCAGGGCCGTCGAGACCGTTTCGGAGAGGTCGGGGCCGCTGAGGCCGACTTGGAGAAGTCCGGGCCGTCGAGGCCGACTTGGAGAAGTGCGGGGTCATCGAGGCCATCTCGGAGAAGTCGGGGCCGTTGAGGCGACTTGGAGAGGCGCGGCCCGCTGAAGAGTGGGGCCGCCTTGAAGAAGCGGGGCTGCCCGCTCCTGCCACACCATCAGTTAGCTTGTCATTAACGTTCACGTAGCACCACCAGCCACATCAAATGCCCCTCCGCTCCTGAGCTCGAGGGGCCACGCGTCCGCTGACCCTTGGGCGAAAGGAGAGCGAAAATTTGTAATAATGCTGTCTTTCGCGCGCCTTTAATTGTCGAGGTGTGGCGCGTGCTCCGAGGCTATGTTGCTTCGAAATCCTTCCGTAATCAAGTAAAAACGTGGAAGATGACGTTAGCACCGGGCGCATCGAGAGAATATCTCTCGAAGAATGGGGGAAAGCGGGCGCCATCATTCTCCACCACTCCCCACATCTTATCATTGGCCGCAAATCCCGCTCCCTGGCCAGAACCGAGGCGTCGCATCTCAGGTGCTGGCGGATCGTTGACAGCTGGATACTCGTGCAAATAGCAGAGGGCCGCGTGGCACTGCCTTGGGCGAGGCAATTCAAAAAGTCAATATAAAAACGCCCTTTAGCTCGAGGGTAACCTTTATGCTACCATTGTCTTCTTCGTTGTCTTCTTTCTTCTGAGCCCTGAACCTCCAGAGTTGAAATTTCTATTCTCTTTCCCCGACATCAGGTCATCTCCTTTCGCTTCCCTTCTGCTCCTTGTCCTCCTCGTCTTGAGTCCATGGATCGTCGCGCCATTTGGGAGGGTAAGGCCTGTTGTAAGCTCCTCTCGATCCTCGAAAGGAGGAGGTTCCCCTGGTTCACCGAAGGCGTCGGCCGGTCGAGGGTATCACCATCCGCGACCCCCAATGGTAGATGCCCAACCACCCCCCCCCCCCCCAAGCATCTCCCCCTAGGGCACCTCCATCTAGGATAGCCCCAACTAGGGTAGCTCCACCGTCCCCAGCTCGTCCGACCTCTCCTCCGGTAGCCGGTTCTGATTTGGCAAGGCCGAGGGGGTGGCTTCCACCATGACCCCTGAGGAAAGTGGAAGACCTTAGGAGTAGGTATAGGGTCCCTAGCTTCATCCACCTGTCCGTGCCTGGACCCTAGGACAGGGTGACCTCCGATCGATCCGGTCGGATGCTCTGTACGAGGAGTTCTTCAGGTGCGAGCTTTGTCTCCCTTTTCATCCTTTTCTTCTGAACTTATTAGATAGGTATAGACTGGTCCCCGCGCAATTAACTCCGAACTCGATTCGGATCATCTGTGTGTTCGTTGTTCTTTGTTTCTTCTAGGCTTGAAGCTAGGAGCTCTATGTTCCGGGCCCTTTATAAGCTCGCCACCACGATGAAGACGAGTGGTGGATTTTTACTTCTAGGCTGGGTCGAGCTCTACCTCTTCACCTTCCCTCCAAAGTCAAGGGATGGAAATCCTGTTTCTTGTTTACCCACGTGGAAGGAGTGAGGGTGGATTGGAGAGAACCACGTCGGCCCCAATAAAATTTTGCTGTGGACGAGAGTGATCGGGAGCTCTTTGATCGTCTGATGTCCTCCGATATCCCCTCCTACAAGGAGTTGTTGGCCGAAGAGAACCTCTACGAGACCGAGTTAGCCCCGACGGTTGGTGAGTGCAAGATCCCGTCCTTCTCGTCCTTTGACTTGGTCATGTTCTTTTGCTAACTGTCGGCTCCTTGTGCAGCGATGAAGGTGCCTGCCGAGAAGCTGAAGGCGGCCATCCGTAAGAAGAGGCACGAGGCCAATGAGGAGGTGAGGTTGGCGAAGAGGATTCGACGGAAGGCTTAGGGTAAGCTAGCCCGAGCCTCCGAAGTCCCCGTGGAGGGGGCTCCGACAGGGGCGGCTCCTAAGAAGGAGCTGAGGGAGAGCTTCCCAGCCGAGGTGCCGGCGAGCGAAGACATCACCGTGATGGCCGAGGCAGGAACGGAGGAAAGGGGCGAGCCGGCCCCAACCGAAGGCGTTGGCGAGGGGTCCCCGACTGCTCCCGAGCTGGTGGTTGTCGACCTAAATTCCGGGAGTGGAACTCCAGCCCCCATGGAGCCGGCCGAAGCGGGCGAGTCGGGGGCCGAAGGCGGACGTCCGGCTCCTGAGCCGAAGGCGGAAGAGGTTCTCGTGACGGCCGAAGAGGGGGAGGCTGCGGCGATGGCGAACGACGGCAAGGCAGGACCGGCAGACAAAGGCGGGGCAGAGCCGAAGGGTTCACCATCGCCAGCCGCCCAAGCAACCACTCAGCAAGCGATCGAGAAGATTCCGGCCCGGCCACCGCGACCGCCGCCGAGGTTCTCGGCAATAGAGGACGCGAGGCAGGCAGAGCGCCTATTAGAGAGGGTGCATCTGCCACATTTTCGTGCGCAGCTATGCCGCAAGACCGTCGTTGAGCTTTTCGACGCGGCATATGTGTCGGTGCTCCAGGTAATTTCCATTTGTACCCCCTTTATATTCATCTGATGTGATTTATAGCTGACCAGTTGATCCATGCAAATGGCCAACGAGGTCCTTGCCATCATAGACTCCATGATCTGGACGTGTGACTCGGCCTCACGTTCTCAGGAGAGAGTGACCAAGTACCGAAACCAATGCAAAGGAATGGCCGAGAAGTTTGGTCAGAAGTTGGAAGAGGCCAAGGCCCGGAAGAACGACCTAGCCGGCAAACTCCTCGCGCCGGAAGTCGACTGGGACGAGTGGAGGGCTCGGTTCAGGAAGGCGGAGAGCAAGGCGGCGATCGAGCACAACCGAGCTTTCGCGGCCGAGACCAAGCTGGCAGTGGTCTCGATGAGCTTGGCATCGACCGAAGGGAGGGTCGAAGAGCTGACCTGCTGGCTCAAGGATGCCAAGAGCTGAGCCAACATGGAGGCAGCCAATGCCCGTGCTGCCGAGGGGAGGGCTACTGAAGCGGAGGCAGCGGCGCAGGAGGCCGAACAGAGGGTCGAAGCCGCGGCTCGATTCTGGGACACCGAGGCCCGAGCCAAGGAGGCCGAGAGCCGAACCTGGGGAGCCAAAACCCGAGCCAAGGAAGCCGAGGCACGAGTCCGGGAAATCGAGGCCCGGGCTCAGGGTGCCATCATGGAGTTCCAAGGCTCGCCGGAATTTGAGCAAGAAATGACCGAAGCCAGCCTCGACGCTTACGCTCAGGGCTTCAGGCACTGCAACGCGAAGGTTGCTGAGGTCTTCAGAATCAACGATCTCGACCTCGAAGTCATCCAACCTGGGGACCTGGATGATGTAGAGACAGACGGGACGAGGCCGACGGAGAGTCGGGACCCAGCAAGCCATAGACTCTTAGGCTTTCGCTTTTGTATTTTTCTTTTCTTTTTGTATCTTCTTCCTTTTCTTGTAACTGACTTCGAGTCGGATTTTGTAATTGCATGGAATATTAATGAAAAGGAAAAAGTTTTATCCAAAAGTCTCCACCTGTCTTCTGTGGCTGCTTCGTGTGTCTATGGTGTTGCGCTAGTCCCAAACTTAGGCTCGATAGCAAGTGCTCGCAGTCCTCCTCCCACGATCTGACTATGGTCTACACGAACCCATGTTGTCGACCGAGTCCTTCGCCTCTTAGCCATCCGATGAAGTGAGCGCGGGGGGTCGATGTTGATCGAGGGATATTTAAGCGCATTTAGGAGTCTTTCAGAACCGCCTCGGGGGTTTGTGTGCCAGTCCGAGGGGCGACTCGAGCGAGTATGGGACTGTTAGAGTCTTAAACCACTTAGGGGGCGTCTCTACGCCGGACTGAGTAGTGTGCCGTTAGCCGCAATGCGGCCAATCTCCTTTAGAACCACCTCGGGGGTTTGTATGCCAGTCCGAGGGGCGACTCGAGTGGGTACGAAGCTGTTAGAGACTTGAATCATCTCGGGGGCACCTCCGCGCCGGACCAAGAGGTATCCCATTAGCCGCGATGTCGCCGAGCTCCTTTAGAACCGTCTCGGAGGTTTGTGTGCCGATCCAAGGGGCGACTCGAGTGGGTACGGAGCTGTTAGGACTTGAACTGTCTCAGGGGCGCCTCCGCGTCGGACCAAGAGGTGTCCCGTTAGCCGCGATGCCGCTGAGCTCCTTTAAACCGCCTCAGGGGTTTGTGTGCTGGCCCGAGGGGCAACTCGAGCGAGTACGTAGCTATTAGGACTTGAACCGTCTCGGAGACGCCTCCGCGCCGGACTGAGGTGTCCCGTTAGCCGCGATGCCGTCGAGCTCCTTTAGAATCGTTGAGCTCCTTTGTATGCCGACCCGAGGGGCGACTCGAGCGGGTACGGAGCTGTTAGGGACTTGAACCGTCTCGGGAACGCCTCCATGCCGAACCGAGAGGTGTCCTATTAGCCACGATGCCATCAAGCTCCTTTAGAACCGCCTCGGAGGTTTGTGTGCAAGCGGGTACGGAGCTATTAGGGACTTGAATCGTCTCGGGGGCGTCTTCGCGTCAGATCGAGAGGTGTCTCGTTAGCCGCGATGCTGCCGAGCTCCTTTAGAACTGCCTCGAGGATTTGTGTGCCGGCCCGAGGGGCGACTCGAGCGGGTACGGAGCTGATAGGGACTTGAACCGTCTCGGTGGCGCCTCCGTGCCGGACCGAGAGGTGTCCCATTAGCCGCGATGCCGCCAAGCACCTTTAGATAACAAGTCCTCAGCTTCGGAGATAAGCCATATGTAGTATTTGAAAATTCCTTTATTATCAAAAATGGAGGGGGTACATTATTGATAGTATTGGCGAAGGTTATTTGCGTTCCAAGTGCGTAGGATGAGCCGTCCGCCGAGTTCTTCGATCCGGTATGCTCCTTGGTGAAGTGCCTCAGTGATACGGTAAGGATCCTTCCAGTTTGGAGATAGCTTGCCCCTCTCCGTCGGCTTGGACACTTCGACCTTCCAGAGGACTAAATCTCCGAGGCGGAACGTCTTGGAATGTACCAGGGTGTTGTAGTACTTGACTGCTCACTAACGAAAGATGGCCATCCGAAGTCATGCTCGGTCGTGCACCTCATCAATGAAATCGAGGTTGGATCTCAGTTGTGCGGGATTGTCTTCTTCATTGTAGGACTTCATCCGGGAACTTGGCGAGCCGATCTCGATGGGAATGACGGCTTCAGATCCAAAGATGAGACTGAAGGGGGTCTCTCCCGTCGGAGCCCTTGGAGTCATATGGTACGCCTATAGCACGCTGGGAGCTCCTCCACCCATCTACCTTTGGACCCTCCAGCCAGGTTCTGAGTCCCCAACGGATGGTTCGATTCATGATCTTGACCTCTCCGTTGGTCTTTGAATGGCCGACGGAGGTAAACCAATGGCATATGTTCAGCTCAGCGCAGAAAGTCTTGAATGTAGCGTTGTCGAACTGCCGACCGTTGTCGGTGATGATGGTGTGAGGCAATCCGAAATGGCATATGATAGACTTCCAGAAGAAGGCTTTGACCTTGCTCTCGGTGATCTTGGCCAGTGCCTCGACTTCAACCCACTTGGTGAAGTAGTCGATGGCGACGAGTAAGAACCTCCGCTGACCCGAAGCCGAAGGGAACGGTCCGAGGATGCCCATTCCCCACTGGACGAAGGGCCATGGGGCCGAGAGCGAACTCAATGAGGCGAACGACTGTCATTGGATGTGCATGTTGTTGGCAACCGTCACATTTCTGAACCAGCCTAGCGGCATCCTCCCTCATGGTGAGCTAGTAATAGCCTTGGCGGAGGACCTTCTGTGCCAGCGATCTGCCCCATAGATGATCTCCGCAGATGCCTTCATGAATTTCTCTGAGGATGTAGTCGGCGTCTGCAGGTCCAACACATTTGAGAAGGGGGTATGAAAATGACCTTCTGTATAGACGCCCGTCTAGAAGGATGAACTTGAAAGCTCTCCATTTGAGCAACCTGGCTTCCTTGCGGTTAGTTGGAAGGGTGTCGTCCGTGAGGTAGCGAACATAGGCGTCCATCCATGTCAGCTCCTGGGCGACCGGAAGGACCTCCTCTTTGTCTTCGATGCTGGGCATCTCCAGGTGCTCGATGTAGGTGCCTTCCGGGATGCTGCCCATCGAGGTGGCCATCCGGGAAAGGGTGTCAGCCTTGGCATTCTCGCTTCGAGGAATATAACTGATGCTAAAGTAGGCTAGCGAAGAGACTAGAAACCAGACCTTTTCCAAGTACTGAGCCATGACTAGGTCTCGTGCCTCGTACTCTCCGTTGAGTTGTCCGAAGACGAGTTGGGAATCGGTGAAGGCTCTGAGACGTTTCACCCCAAGTTCCTGGGCAAGTCTCACCCCGGCCAGCAAGGCTTCGTATTCGGCCTGGTTGTTCATAGCTTTGAAGAGGAGTCGAAGAGTGTACGCCACCTTTTCGACCTCCGGACCCACAAGGATGAGACCGGCACCGCTTTCTTGGGAGTTTGAGGCGCCATCCACGTGGAGGATCCAAAACTCCCCTACGTCCTCGAGCTCGACATCGGGTTGCACCACAAGAGATTCCTTTGCTTGCCCCTTCGTCCAAGTGTACTCGACCAGAAAGTCGGCCAGAACATGAGACTTCAGAGCCGGCCTTGCCTGAAATGAGAGGTCAAACTCTTCCAGCTTGATTGCCCATTTGGCAAGCCGACCCGGGGTGTCAGGACGAGCCAGTATGCTTTAAGGGGTTGGTCCGTGAGCACCACAACGGAATGAGCCTGGAAATATGGCCGGAGACGCTGGGCGAAAATGATCAGAGCAAAAATAATTTTCTATGTCTTGGAGTACCTGACGTCAACATCGTGGAGTACCTTGCTCACATAGTAAACAGGCTTTTGGGTTCCGTCGACGTCGAGGCGCACTAGGACGGAGCTGACAGCCTTTGAGGAGGCAGCAAGGTAAAGGAAAAGACTCTCCGTCCCTCGGCTTCAACAGGAGTAGCGGGGTCAATAGGAATGCCTTTAATCCTTCGAAAGCTCTCTGGCAATCTTCCGTCCACTCGAACCCGTTCACTTTGTATAGGGCCTTGAAGAAAGGCAGGTACCTCTCAGCTGACTTGGAAAGAAGCTGGCTCAAGGCCGCAACCCTCCAGGTAAGCCACTGCACCTTCTTATTGGCCGGTGGCCTCATATCAAGGATGGCGCTGATCTTCTCTGGGTTCGCCTCAATTCCCCGCTGAGTCACCATAAAGCCCAAAAAATTTCCCGTCGTGACTCCGAAGGCACACTTTTTCGGGTTCAGCTTAACTTTATAGCGGCAGAGGTTGTTGAAGGCCTCCTCTAGGTCGGAGACATGGTCGATAGCATGCGTGCTCTTCGTTAGCATATCGTCCATGTAGACCTCCATGTTCCGGCCCAGTTGGTCTCGGAAGACTTTGTTCATTAACCTCTGATAAGTTGCTCCAGCATTCTTGAGGCCAAAAGGCATTATCCTGTAGCAATAGATGCCCTTCTCGGTCACGAAAGAAGTATGCTCCTCATCGTTCGAGTCCATCTTTATCTGGTTGTACTCGGAGAAGGCATCCATGAAGTTGAGGAGTTCATGACCGGATGTCGAATCCACCAGCTGATCAATCTGGGGCAATGGGAAGCTATCTTTTGGGCATGCCTTATTGAGGTTGGTGAAGTCAATGCAAATCCTCCAGCTCCCATTTGCCTTTCGGACCATGATCACATTGGCCAACCAACTCGGGTAGTGTGCTTCCCGAATATGGCCGGCAGCGAGCAGCTTGTTGACCTCTTCATCAATGGCTCTCTGCCGCTCAGGGATGAAACTACTCTTTTTTTGGCGGATCGGACGGTGTTTTGGATCGATGTTGAGCTTATGGGTGATCACCTCCGATGGTATGCCGGTCATGTCAGACGCTGACCAGGCGAAGATGTCCGAGTTGGCCCGCAAAAAAGTCAGGAGACGATCCCTGTCCTCCACGGGGAGAAGTCCGCCGACTTACACCGTCCTCGCCGGGTCGTCGCCCAATGGAAAGGTCAATAGCCGCTCGGCCGGTTCTCCTCCTTTACTAGATTCCCTGAGGTCCAGCGCCTCCGAGGTAGGAGCAATCTCCTAAGGGCTTGAAGCAGCGTGATAGCAAGGCAGGACTAGACTGGTCTCTCCCCGCATCTCGCCGATTTTGTTGCTAGTAGGGAGCTGCACGAGCAACCGTTTGGTGGAGATGACCGCATCAAGGAGATTAAGGCCGGGTCGGCCGAGGATGGCATTGTATGCCAAAGGTACTCGGACGACTAAAAACCTCATCATGACTGTGCTCTGACACGGCGGTGTTCCAGCCATCATCGGCAAAGTGATCTTGCCTTCCACCCTCACCGAATCTCCCATGAACCCGACCAAAGGAGCCGTCACTGGCTGAAGGGAGTCAAAAGACAAATCCATCCTAACAAATGCATCGTAAGTAATGATGTCGGTCGAGCTACTACTATCAACCAGGATCCTTTTTATAGGGTGTTTGGCGATCGTCATCGAAACAACGACACCCTCATTGTTTACATTATCTACCCTGACTAATTCCCCTCTGAGGATTACATCATCTAAGTCCCCATTCCCCCTCGGTCGTTTGGATGAAGAGGCTACCCTCCAGGATACCATTCTCACCGTCCTCTCCGTTGGGGAGTTATCGACAATAGCTTGAGCAGGTGGAGGCCCCATGAGTGTCGGAATAGCTGGAGGTGCCTTTTAGACATACTTCCCAAGGTAATCTCGTTGGATGAGTTCCTCGATGGCATACTTCAGGCTGTAGCAGTTGTCGGTGTCATGGTCGTAGTCCCAGTGAAAACGGCAGTAGCGGCTCTTATCGCGGGAGAAGCTTTTCTTCATAGGGACAGGGCGTTGGAAATATGGCTCGCCCTTAATCTCCATGAGGATGTGAGAGCAAGGGGCAAGAAAAAGCATAAGCTCGCTCTCCCTGGGGGCGAGGCTTCGGCGCCTGTTGTCCGATCGGCGTGGCAGCTCGAGCTTCTTAGGGCGAGAGGATCCGCTTGGCTCAGGGCGGGTGGACCTTCAGCTAGAACCCCTCTCGGTCTCCCAACGGGTCAAGTCGGCCTCATCCGCATGGATGTACTTCTGAGCACAGAGGAGAAGGTCGGTGTAGGAGCTGGGTGGCTTCTTATCCAGAGAGAAAGTGAAGTGGGAGGGGTGAAGTCCCCGCTTCAGCGCCAGAGTCGCCACCGCATCGTCCAGATGATACACTTCGAGGGCGGCTATCTTGAAGCGGGCCACAAAATCTCAAAGTGACTCCCTCTCCTTCTGCTGTACGGAGAAGAGGCTGTCAGCGACCCGCGAGATCCTTCGGTAGGCATCGAAGTGCACCAAGAACGCTCTTTCCAGCTCTCGAAAAGAGTCAATGCTATGCGGGGACAGGCGAGAGTGCTAGACACGAGCAGCCTTCCGCAAAGTGGCGAGAAAGGCTTTACACAGGAGGGCGTCAGTAGCCCTTTTGACTTGCATAAGAGCTTTGTAGCTCTCGAGGTGATCAAGGGAATCCGTCATACCATCATACGAATCCAGCTGGGGGAGACGGAATCTGAAGGGGACATGCTCTTCCAAGATTCGATGAGTGTAGGGAGGACGAGTGTCATACTCCTTCGGCTGGTTGTTGATTTTTCTGATGAGTTCCTTCAGCCGTCGATGGTATTCATCCAGACGTTCCTCCACTTGGCGGTTGACATCTGGCATCTTCCTTGGTGGCCCAGAAGATGAAGAAGAAGAAGGGGAAGAGCGCGGGTGGTAGTGCCTCCACTTAGGCTCTTCCTGACGCTGTGGCTCTGGGGAAGATTCACTTGGGCTACGGACAGGGGAGCGCGACCCCTTGAGGGGTTCTCGACGATGTCCTCTGGGAGAGGCATGATGGCGGCCAGTCTCCCAATGGGGGATCTTTCCTGAGCAGACTGCTGACTGGCTAGTGCAGTAGGTGGTGGTGCAGGTGAAGCAGGCTGATGTTAGATGGCTACGGATTGCTGCTCCCGAAGCCCGTGGATCATCGCCGTGAGAGTTTGGACTTGCTAGGTGAGCGCGGCCAGCTGCTCAACTTGAGTGGTTGCGGCTGATGGCGCGGGAGTAGCCGAAGGATTACAGCCAGGAGGTTGGCCTCCTGCTGCTCCGCCGATTGGAGGTGTCCCCCAGGATAGCTGGCGAAGGCCTCTCGAGCGCGCGTCACCACCATTGTTGATGAATAAGGGGATCTGTAGGCAGGTGTTATAGAGCTCATCTTCTTTTACCCCATACCTGGCGTGCCAATCTGTTGACGCTCGATCACTGGAATCAACCGTCGAAAAAAACTTCGTTTGCTGGTGTGGCCTTCTCCGGAGTGGACGGCCTGCAAGAAGTTCCGAGGCCGGAGATTGCTCTGGTGGGAACCCTCCGACAGTCAAGTTAGCAACCGAGGTCACAGAGAGAGCTCTGGAGAAGAAGAAGGCTCCAAGTATCGAAGGATTTTCTTAGGTTAGAGAGGGTATGAACAGACGTACCATTTATTCTGGATTCTCTTACCCTTTTATAGAACTTCGATACCCGTTTGGGAATCAACCACGTGAAGTTCAGTGAAGAGGAATGTCTGTTGAACTCATGGCAATTATGTAAACAGGAGCTGATTGGTGGGCCTGGTCCTATCAAGCACGTGGGTCTGATGGTTGGTGGGCCTGGTCCCATCAACTGCGTGGGTCAGACGGTAGATGGGCCTAGCTCTGTCGGACTACGCAGGCCAGACGGTAGGTGGGCTTGATCGTGTCAGGCGGTGTAGGCCAGACAGTTGGTGAGCCTGATCTTGTCAGGCAACGCGAGCTGTCTTGGAGAAGTCGGGGCCGCTAAGGCCGACTTGGAGAAGTGCGAGGCCGTCGAGGCCGCCTCGGAGAAGTCGGGGCCGCTGAGGCCAACTTGGAGAAGTCCGGGGCCGTCGAGGCCGACTTGAAAAAGTGCAGGGCTGTCGAGGCCGCCTCAGAGAAGTCGGGGCCGCTAGGAACCAACTTGGAGAAGCGCGGGGCCGTCGAGGCCACCTCGGAGAGGTCGGGAGTGCT